>JACSCI010000366.1:20778-37822 GCA_016801065.1 Sceloporus tristichus | reverse complement strand
AATAATAATAATAATAATAATAATAATAATAATAATAATAACAACAACAACAACAACAACAACATCCCTTTAGGGGTATCCAAGGCCCTTTCAGAATGTTCCCAGAACCAAGGGGGGTGTTTCTGGGGCTGTGGGTCTCTCTGTTGGTCCTCCTCTGCAGGGTTGTTGTGAAGGAAAAGGTAAGTATGTGAGGGGGTGCCCAATCCGGATCCTGTGGGCCTCTAAGCCTAGTTCCCAGGTTGCCAGGGGATTGCCGGAGCTTTGAGGTCTGTCTTCCTCCTCTTGGCTTTGGCCTAGATTTGGGCTCTTCTCTGCCCCCCAGAGCCCCCTCCCCTAGGACTCCAGAGAAAACTTCTCCCTCCCCCCCCCCAAAGTGTTGTTTCCAATGCTATTGAATCCTGTCCTGTGTGATGCTTTCTATTTGGCACAAAACTGTTCCCCAAATCAGGAATCAGAAGTGAGAGTCTCTCTCTCCTCTGCCCCAATTTCCAGGAGGGAGGGGGCTCCTCAAAGACATTTTTACCTTTGGAGCCCCCACCTCTCCATGGCCATGCCTCTCTCCAATGGCCCCCCTGCCTTCCTTTCTCATAATAACCCCCCAAGTACCTGGGCCCCAAGGAATCCCCCAAGGAGGGGGCAGGGAAGGAAAGAGGGAGAGGAGGCCTGACAGGCCCCTTGCCTTTCTTTGGGGAAGAAGAGGGGCTTCCTTCCTTCTTATAACCCCCTCAAGGGCCCTCCAGATGAACAAGGGCTCTCCCCACTTCCCTCCCTCCACAGAACAGACTGTGAGGGCAGCAATGGCTTCAGGGGCTGAGACTGTGCATGCGCATATGGCCCCAAAGGCCCCTCCTCAGCATGTGCAGGGATTGCCAGGGCCTAGATGCTGCTGCTGCTTATTCCACTGGTGGCCTTTGCGGGAAAGGAAAGTATGCGCTGGGGGTTCAGCGGCCTCCCCTTCCTTCCATCCTTTCTTCCTTTGAGGAGACAGCAATGAAGCCCAAGATGCAGAGCTGGACTCAGGAGAGAAAGGCAGGAAAGGACAGCTCTAGTTTAGAAATGTGTGTGTGTGTGTGTTTGCCTCTGCTGTTCTTATGGCTGGGAATGGAGCTGAAGACTGAAGAGAGAAGAAAGGTTCAGTTTGGGCAAATTCGGAACTTCTGCATCAAAGAGTCCAGTGTGTTGAAACAGATGCAAAGAACTTTATTGAGAACACATACATATTCAGTGTTTAACCCAGAACTGCCCACTCCAATCCAAACAATATATTAAAACCCCCAAACCTTAAATATCACCCTCCTCCAAATATAGCCCCCACCTCCAATTCCCACAGTCTATGACCCACAGGTAACAAGGCCCCCATTGCCATTCCCACAAACTATTCCTTTCTTTTAATACTGACCTCCAACTTTCTTCAGCCAACATCCCACAAATTCCAATAGCTATCATTCCCATAACTCATATATAACAAATCCCAGCCCCCCCAATTACCTAACCTATACCATGACCCACAGTGTACAAACCAAACTAATTATCTACATATACAGCAATAAAAACCCAAACTTAACAAAATACAAGCTTAAAACATAAACAGACATACAGTGCTACCTCGGGTTACGAAATTAATTCGTTCCGCGGCGCCGTTCGTAACCCGATACATTTCGCAACCCGAAAAGGCTTTCCGTTAGCGCTGGAAAGCCGCTAGCCGCGCTTTGCGTTTGAATTTCGCGCCGAAATAAATTTCGTAACCCGAAAAAAATATCGTAACCCGGAACAGTTTTTTCCAATCTAACTTTTTCGTATCCCGGAAATTTCGTAACGCGGTCATTTCGTATCCCGGGGCACCACTGTATAGATAGACAAACCTTACAAGCAAAATCAAAAGAGCCTTTTCTTAGCACCACTGGGTTGGAAATATATTTTTTGTATTTCTTATTTACAAAAATAATATTAGTTCACTACTGGGATTTGTGTGGCTTCTCTCCTGTGTGGACTTTCTGATGTGTTACTAGGATTGAATACCGAGAAAAACCTTTCCCACAATGCTGGCATTTGTATGGCTTCTCTCCTGTGTGGATTCTCTGATGTGTCACTCGGTCGGACTTCTGAGAAAAACCTTTCCCACAATGCTGGCATTTGTATGGCTTCTCTCCAGTGTGGACTCTCTGATGTCTCACTAAGACTCCCTTCAAAGAAAAACATTTCCCACAATGCTGGCATTTGTATGGCTTCTCTCCTGTGTGGACTCTCTGATGTTTCACTAGGTTTGACTTCCCAGAAAAACATTTCCCACAACGCTGGCATTTGTATGGCTTCTCTCCTGTGTGGACTCTCTGATGTGTCACTAGGTGTGACTTTGTAGAAAAACATTTCCCACAATGCTGGCATCTGTATGGCTTCTCTCCATTGTAGACTCTCTGATGTGTCACTAGGTGTGACTTCAAAGAAAAACATTTCCCACAACGCTGGCAATTGTATGGCTTCTCTCCAGTGTGGACTCTCTGATGCATGACTAGGCCTGACTTGTATGCAAAACGTTTCCCACAATGCTGGCATTTATGTGACTTCTTTCTTGTGTGGACTCTCTCATGACTCAAGTGTTCTTCTGTAAAGAAGGACAATGACAGATGAGACTGAAAATCAGAGTTAAGAGAGGAGTGTGTTACTCCATGATTTAGCCCTCATTAATCCCTCCTTATTAGAGATTAAATTAAGAAAGTTTCTCTGAGTAACCGAAGCATGACCCGGCTGCTTATGGCTCTAAATCCATGGAACAATTGTATATTTACTTATAGGAGTTAACAAAGAAGAGATTGGAGGGGGTCTACCTTAAGGGAATCACTGGAAGGAGATATTCAGACAAAGGACTGTTGAAAAAATATTCCATTAAACATGTCCAAAAATACTTTGATTGACAGGTGGCATCATATCCTGTGAGAGTGCCACAGAGTCTTGAGTCAGAGCCCAAGGCATGTTGGAAGCTAACTGCAGAGGTCCCTTCATGCTGTTTGGCACCAGGACATGACTCACAACCAATACAGTATGCAGCTCACATGCGGATTGGTGTGGGTTGGATTGGAGTTGTGTGTACAAGAGATGCTGAAGTTGATGGAAGTCGGAGAGGAGAGCTTGCAAATATTTGTATTATTTTGCAACTCAAGATAGAGAACCTCCAAGGATTTCGATGAAATCAAATCTGTTTGTGACTTATTTTTAGTGTGAAAAGTGGTAAGTGCATTGCCAATATCTATATTTGCTTCCGTACTCTGCTATGTTATTGCTGAGCTGCATCTAGACGTGTCACCCTCAGATTGTAGTGTACACTGGCTTTGGAACGCAATCGAAATTCAGAGCCAAGAAGGACCCAAGAGCCAGTACGATAATCATTTTTGTCTGGAATATTTGCACAAAGGACCCATTGCATTCAATTTGGTTTCAGACCAGCCCCCCCCCCCAGGAAACATTCTAAAGTGATTTAAACCTTTTTGAACACTCAGTTACATGGATCTGTAATTGGTTGAGTGGCTCCTTTTCCTCCTGGAGAGAAGTGACCAGTGGGCTTCTGTCCTGGGCGCAGTGCTATTCAAAAATTTTATGAATGACTTGGAGGACAAAATTGGGGGCATACTTATCAAATTTGCAGATGACACCAAATTAGGGGGAGTAGCTAATACCCCAGAGGACAGGATGAAGATTCAAAATGACATGAACAGACTAGAAAACTGGGCCATAGCTAACAAAATGAAATTCAACACGGAGAAATGTAAGGTATTGCACTTAGGGCGGAAAAATAAAATGCACAGATATAGGATGGGTGACACCTGGCTGAATGAAACTACGTGTGAAAGGGATCTAGGAGTCCAAGTAGACCACAAGTTGAACATGAGTAAACATTAGGAGGAACTTCCTGACAGTAAGAGCTATTCAGCAGTGGAATATACTCCCTCAGAGCATGGTGCCGTCTCATTAAGGTTATTATTATTATTCTTATTAATTTCTAAAGCACTACTTCTTTGAAGGGTTTTAAAGGTCTTTGAAGGTCTTTACACAAAGGCTGGGTGGCCGTCTACTGGGGATTCTTTCAATGTTTATTCCTGCATGGCAAGGCGTTGTACCAGATGGTCCTTGTGGTCTATTCCATCTCTATGATTCTATGATTCTAAAGTGGAATCATAGTGCCATGATAATGTAGTATGAAAGGGACCTCAGTCTTCATAGGAAAGGCAATGAATTCAGCTTCCTTACCCACAAAAGCCACATTTTCGTAATTCTCCACCATCACATAATTGTACATAAGTTGCTGCTTCTTCGTCAACAGTTTCCATTCATCCTCAGTGAAATATACCGCCACATCCGCAAAGGTCACCTGCAACAGAAAATAGCCTTCATCGAGAGAGTGACTAAGCAAAAGGGGAGGAAAGCACATGGTGCATCCAAATATTATTTGATCACTTTAGAATTCAGTCCAGGAAATCAACTTTAAATTCTGTCAGCCAGAAAAAAGCTACTGCCTTTGAGATCCAGTTTGTCTCGAATCTTTTCAATATAATACACAATATAATTTAGGCCATGGCTGGGATATTGATGATGAATTAGGAAACTGACTATACCAACACATACAGTACATTTAGCCACCAAAGAATTATGGTGCATTTAGACATTTCTTGCCAGATTTCAGAGGCAAACATCATTTTTAATAACAGTTCTGGAGAGCACTCTGGGCTTGAAGGCCACTGGGCCCACCCCATATTTAGATCCAGAGATGTTCTCCCATAGTCCCCAACAATTCATAGATGGGAAAAGCAAGGCACATGTGGACAAGCAACCCAGAAGGCAGTAAAGATGGCCAAAGTTGTTTATGAGGAAGATCACACAAGCTAGGAAGGGCACAGCAGTTTGCTTTTGCTTCAGCCTCTTGGGAATGGCCATATCCTGTCTCCTTCTCTCCTCTCCCCACTTTTGAGTTGATAGGGTGCAAACTCAATTGCACTCAGGAACTGAAGTGAACTGAGAAGGGGAAAGTGGGAGGAGGAGAGAGAAACCAGGACATTTTTAAAAGCCCCTGAAAAAATGGTTTGATAGAGGATTAACCAGGACTCTCTCTGCCAAACTCAGACAGTATTTTATTTGGTTCCTTTCATAAATTGGCCCAGCAGTGACACAGATGAAGCTAATATGATAGTGACTCACCAAAGAGCTGTTGAACTTCAGCAGCCTCTTTCTGTTGTAGCCCAATTCCCTCCGCTTGGCCTCTGTGTCGGCCATCAGGTGGGTAGGGGGTCCTGGTGGTCCTGCACTTGGTCACTTCCTGCAAGAGCGGCCCCAAAGCCGTGTACAAGGAGTCCGAGATGGAGTTCCTGAGAAAAGGGACCAGGATTAGGATTGGCTTGGCAAGAAACCCTGCAGCACTCAAAGACACAGAGAACAGAATCCTGCTGGTGACATATGCTTCCTTTGGGCCGATGCAGAGTTGGGCATCCCCTTCCTCCCTCTGCACCAAACAAAGCCCCCTGGAGCTTAGAATCACTGCAGCTCCCCTACACAAGAGATACTCCATGCCTTCTTGGAGTGGTGGGGGATTAGGGGATGGGGAATTGGAGAGGGCCCTGGTTATGTCCCCGTAACTAGATGTGCAATGAGTGTATCATTTGTTGAAACCTCCTGACCTCCCCAGTGACCCTCAGAGGAAGATGTCTTCATTTTGCTTCTCACTACATAAACACAGCTGGATGCTTCTTCAATACCTCACACCCAACACTCTCACTAGGCACGGAATGGCCATGTGGGATTGCTTCCACAATTCTATGGGAGGACCTGTGTCAGTGAATGGCCAGTTTTAGCCTGATTCGAACTGGAGCAACACTGGAGAATAAAGGGCTCTGCTGGGTCAGGCTGTCAGGCCTGGTGGCCTCTCATTCTCCCAATGGCTCAGTCTCTCAGCTGCAACCTTTCCACACAATCCTGACTGAAACATTTAAACAAAGGTCCTCTTCTAGTTCCAGGAATAAAGACCTACCTTCAATACAAAGACCCTGATTCCTGCAGCCCTAGGAAGGGCTCTACTATAGTCCTTATGGCCGGAGCTTCCCTGGGTCAGAGGCCGTCTCCTCAGCCGTAGAGAAGGGTTGCTCTGAGTGCGAAGGAGGAGGAGGTCCAAGGGCAGAGGGAGAGAAGGCAATGGGGAAAGGTCAGTGCCAATGGCCATGGAGGGCAGAAGGTGACAATGCCTAGGAAACTCCTCTGAGTCCCAGCCATTCTAGCAATGAGTGGCAGGAGTGGGTCCAGGGAGCTGAGGGGGTCTCCTTTCCCAAAGGGGGAGGCAAGGACCGATGGACCCTTGCCAGCTAGGGAGGTTCTCTTCCCCACCTCTCTCTCCCAGCCCCCAAAGCCCAGCCTCCCCACTGGGTCCTGAGTCCCTGCCTCCCCTTCCTTCCTTCCTTCCTTCCTTCCTTCCTTCCTTCCTTCCTTCCTTCCTTCGCCCCACAATGGAGGGCCAGATGCACAAAGGGACACACTTCCTCCCTTTTGGCCCAAGGAGCCTGGCCTCCTTCTCGCTCTGAAGCCTCAGGAAGAGAAAGAAGAGCCTCTCGGTTCAACTCAGGCCTCAGAGAAGGTTCTAGAACATTATTTCCCACAGTCACAAGCAGCACAAAATGGCCACCGGAACACAAAATGGCCTCCTAAGTCTCAACACTTGGCAGTTGGCAGTTTGAGGCCTTCAGGGAACCCAAAATGGAGGATGAAAGGTCTGCAAAGTCGGAAGGGACCCCAAACAGGATTTCTGATCCTAAAGAAAAGTTTTCCTGATGGCACCCGATGGCTGTGAGAACACAAAAAGTCCCCAAACAGGATTTCCAAACCTTAACAACACCTAAACCTTTTCCTGATGCTATTGAAAGGAGGAACCCGATCCCCTCCTTAATTACAATCAATAGTGGAAGATATTAATATTAATATTAAGAGTGCCCATCGTCCACAACCCAGCTCAGCTCTTGACCGCTCAGGGAGGCCAGTCCAGCTGCAGGTGGCCCTCCGTCCGTCCTCCTTTCCTTCTGCATTCCTCCTCTTTTCCCCAGCATCAGGCCCTTTACCAAGAAGGCTGCATCCGCACTATAGAAATAAGGCACTTTGACACCGCTTTAACCGCTCAGTGCTATGGAATCTTGAATTTTACCTTTGGACACTTAACCTTCTCTGCCACAAAGCTCTCATGCCATAACAAACTACAAATCCCAGGATTCCATAGGATGGAACAAGGAGAGTTAAAAGGGTTTCAATCCAGATTATTTATATAATGCAAATAAAGCCTAAATTGGTTATAAAAGGATAGAAGCACCCAAGAAGAATTTTTAACCTGTTAAAAATGGTTTTGCTTTTTTAAAATATAAGCAGTTTGTTTTTCAGTCTAATCCTTATTCTTCTTGTTGTTCGTTGTTTGTATGTTTGTTTGTTTCATTCTTGGTAATCTGAGTTATTCTGGTCTGTCTCCTTCCTTCTTGCCTAAAAATCTACTAATAAGGAAACTGGGGAGACTTTTAAAACCTCCCAAAGGAGCCACTTTTGGCCTTGTTTGGGGGACCAGCCTCCTCTTAGAAGCCAAAGCCCAATGTTTGTGAAGAATAATAATAATGAGGCATGTATTAAAACTGTCCTCCCCATTTCTGACCCCCTTTAAAAGCCATGTTCCCCAGAAGGACCAGAGCTTTGTAATAAGAAAACCTTCTCAGTAAAGAGACACAAAAGACACACAAAGGGACACACTTCCTTCCTTTTGGCCCAAGGAGCCTGGCCTCCTTCTGACTCTGGAGCCTCAGGAGAGAAAAAGAGGACTCTGTTCAACTGAGGCCTCAGAAAAGGTTCTGGAACATTCTCCACAGACAGTTACAAGCCTCACAAAATGGTCGCTGGAACACAAAATGGCTGCCAGAAAACAAAATTGGCAGCTGAAACACAAAATGGCTTCCTCTGCCTGAGTGCTTGGCAGTTGACATTTGAGGCCTTCAGGGAAGAGAGAGAGACTGAGGGGAAGAGCAGAAGAAGGTCCTGGAGGGAGGGGGCCTTGGGAGATGTAGGGCCTTCCTGAGATATTTGGTGTTCGCTTCCTAACAAAGGGGTTTCTGGCCTCATAAAAGATTTGGGGCAAACTGGATCTGAAAGGCAGTAGTAGCCTTTTCTCTAGCTAATGGGATTTAAAGTGTATTTCCTGGACTGGATCCCCCAGCATCCACATGGCCAGAAAGAGGAGGGTCCTGCCCTGCAGTAAGACCCCTCCAATCCCAAAGACTACAACTCCCATGTCTTCTTTCTTTCTTTCTTTCTTTCTCCTTAGCTGCCTTGTGTTAGTAGTGTTACTTCTCTTGTTGTTGTTGTGTGCCTCCAAGTTGTTTCTGACTTAAGGAGAGCCTAAGGGAAGCCCTTCGCAGGCTTTTCTTGGCAGGATTTGTCCAGAAGTGGTTTTGCAAGTGCCTCCTTCTGAGGCTGAGAGAGTGTGACTTGCCAAGGTCACTAAGTGGGTTTCTGTGGCCAAGAGGGCATTCGAACCCTGGGCTCCAGGGTCATAGTCCAATGCTCCAGCCACTAAACCACGCTGTCTCTTTCTTGAGGCTACGTAGTTTTTTGTGGATTTTTCTCCAAGTCATTGCCGACTTCTGGGGAGCCTCTCCTGGGGTTTTCTTGGCAAGAGTTGTTCAGAGGAGGTTTGCCATTGCCTTCCCTGAGGCTGAGAGAGTGTGACTTCTTGCCCAAGGGACCCAACTGGTTTCATGGAGGAGTGGGGCACTGAACTCTGGCATCCAGAGTTGTAACCCAACACTCAAACCACTGTACCACACTGCCTCCCATTCCCATGTACAACCTGAGAAACAATTGAAGACTTTCTTCTGTTCTTCATTTGTGTCTTCAAGTAGTTTTCAACTTATGGCGACCCTAAGGCAACCTTATCATGGGGTTTCTTTGGCAGGTTTCTTCAGAGAGGGATTGCCATTGCCATTGAGGCTGAGAGAGTGTGACTTGCCAAGGGTCACCTAAGTCCAGAAGACACTGCAGCAATTATTCAATCTGAGACCACTTTAACTGCGATGGCCCAGTGCTAGGGAATTCTGGGAAATGGAATTTTGTGAGACATTGAGCCTTCTCTGTCAGAGAGCTCTGGTGCCATAATAAACTCCAGTTCCCAGGATTCCCTAGTACTGGGCCAGGGCAGTGAAAGCACTCTCAAAATGGATTATTGCTGCAGTGTATTTTGGACCTTACTTGGCTGCAAACTGTCCAAGCTATCTCAGGAACCGCCTCCTCCCGTACAATCCTCCCCGCGCTCTCCGGTCCTCTGGGAAGAACTTACTGCAGCCTCTAAAATCTAGGCTTGCGGCGACCTCCCAGAGGGCATTTTCTGCTGTCGCCCCCAAACTCTGGAACGACCTGCCGAATGAGATCCGTCAGTTGACATCATTAGACAGCTTTAAAAAAGCTGTCAAGACGGATCTCTTCCGGCAGGCCTTTCCAGATTAACCATCCCGGCCTGGGCTCCCTGATCCCCTCTTTCCTCTCGTGGCCCCATCCTCAGTGATGGTTGAGGATCTCCAGAGGGACACCAGGGTTTTTAGTTTGTTTTAACTATATTTTATGTTTTGATATTGTGTTTTTAATCTGTCATATTTTTTAATACTTTTATAAGGAGGGGAGGGATTATAATGTTTTTAATTTTATATTTTACTCTGTTATAATCACTGTTGTCAACCGCCCGGATTGGTTCGCCACAGGGCGGTATACAAATAAATATTATTATTATTATTATTATATTAGCCTGCAATGCATCTCCTAATTCTGTTGGCAGTCCCTCCCTCCCAACACTTTCTCATTTCCCCCCAAAACCAGAGCAAAGCTGGCAGATGGAAAGAGGTTTTAAAGCAGTATTTAAATCTGCAATATTTTATTAAAAGACTAAATGTCCCAAATGCTATTATCAATTTTGTAGCTATTATTACAGAAAGACGTAGAGTGCAAACTCATCAAGTACCTTTATTTTCTGGAGTGAGATGGGCTTTTCCAACTGACTCACTGTGATGATCTCTGGTGGTCCAAGCAGCCAAACTGCGGCCCTGGAATAATAATAATAATAATAATAATAATAATAATAATAATAATAATAATAATTTTATACCCCTCTCTTCAGCCAAAAGGCTATCAGAGTGGCTTACAAATTGTTAATTAGACATTTAGAAATTATGTCTCTTAGCCAAGCAGACCCTTAACTTCCTTAAATCTCGCTGCCTCCATCCAGTGAATTATAAGAGGATTTTCCTTAACCTACACTGGGACCAGTTAAGGAATCTTATTTCTCCTTCTTTACTGATCTTCCCAAGCATCAACCGATCCAAAACACATGTAAAAGGAGCGTCGAGTAGTAGATACTCCAAGGAGGTATTCATTATAAATAACAAACTGTAACTGAAATATAAGCTATACAAGATATTAAGAATCTTGCAAGTACAATATATGTAAGTATATAATGTTAAATTCATACAAGCTATTAAAATAATAAATAGACCTAAACGTTCAATTCGGAAACTAACTTGTAAGATCCACTCTTTAACTCTCTCTCTCGATCTCCAACCGACACAATTCCCCCAACTGCCTCTTGGTCTCTCAGGCCTTATATCTCCTTCTCACGGAAGCTTCCAGAAGAACCTTTATCTTGCTCTCTGATTGGTCAAGAGAGCCTTCCATAGCAGTGATGTCACTCTGCATTTGCATAAACCTCCCTTCAGTGCCTGAAGGAGACCTCAATTGACTGGGGCCCAGTCATTACATTTGCCCAAGGCAAGGCTTGCACCTATTTCCCAATGTTGTTCTTGGGGTCTGCCTTCCAGTTGTTTCCAGGTCTTATGGTGACCTTATGGGAGTCTCTGAAGGGGTTTTCTTGGCAGGTTCCTTCAGAGTGGGTTTCCCATGGCCATCCTCTGAGGCTGAGAGAGTGTGACTTGCCCAAGGCTTCAGTCCTTTTGGAAGCCTTTTTGCTTTATCTTCTAGAAGGCAGCTGAAGTGTTGCTTATTGCATTGAAGAATGAGAGGAACCTTCTGGCATCCAAAAGGCTAACATTCTCTGGAATTATGTCTGATAATATGTATATATAGGATTGCAATACTTGTTCATTTATTAAAAGGTTTATAGTGCACCTCATATCATAGAATCTCATAGATATGTCCCTTAATAGCAGTTAACCAAATTAAACAGTACATAAAACAAAAACATGAAACAAGCTAGACAAGAGGACTCCAGGCTGCACCTGGCCCTTTCATGTTGGTGGCGGCAGTGGAGCTGTGGCTGTGAGGCCAAGGAGAGCGCCAGAGTCTTCCTCTCTGCCGCTGCCTCTGCCTCTGCGCCAGGGCCGGGTGCCGGGCTGGAGGCTTCTTGGCCTCCAACACCCGAACCTGACCCTTTTGTGCCAGCAGTGGCGGTAAGGAGGCTGAGGAGGCCTCTGGTGTTGCTGTTCCGCGACCTCTGCCTCCTCGTTACCAAGGCCAGGGGAAAGGCCAGGTGTTGCTCCTGGAGACCAAGAGGCCTTTTCCCCGGCAGTGTGCTGGCAGTGGAGAAGAGGCCAAGGAGCAGTGCCAGAGGCTTCCTCGGCCTCCTCTCCACTGCTGCCACGGCACAAGGCCCAGGTGGGGCTATTGGAGGCCAAGAGGGCCCCGGGTCACCACCCAGCCCTTCCATGGTGGCGGCAGCAGGGGCATGCAGGCCGAAGTGGAGAGGAGGCCTCTTGCGCTTCTCCTCTGCCTCCCCTTCACTGCCACTGCCGCAATCACTGCCACCTCCGCAGAAGGGCCAGATGGTGGGCTGGAGGCCTCTTGGCCTCCAACACCCCAAAGCGGCCTTTCACGCGACCGTGGCAGTGAGGAGGGAAAAATTGGGAAGGGGAGGAGAGGAGAGGGACTTTTGTCCCCAATGTTGGCGCGCACGGACTTGAGTATACGCGGATTTTGGTATATGTGGGGTGGTGGTGGTCTGGAACAGATCCTCTGCGTATACCAGGGGCCCACTGTATTCACAAGCAAAGGAGGGCCAAGAGAGCCCTGGAGAGCCTTGCCTTGGGTGGCTCTGTATCTCTGGTGCCGCAACAAACTACAAATCCCAGAATTCCACAGGAAGGAGCCAGGAAAGTTAACACAGTTTCAAACTGGAATATTTCTGCAGTGCAGATAAAGCCTGAGCTGGTTGTAAAAAGATTGAAGCACCCAAGTCTGGTTTTCCCCCTCTTCATAATGGTTTTGCTTTCAAAAACTAAGCACTTTGTTTTTCTGTGTAATCCTTATTTTTGTTGTTGTTTGTTTCTTTCATTCTTGGTAATATGAGATGGTCTGGTTTGTCAACTTCCTTCATGCATAAAAATCTCTTAATAAGAAAACTGAAGAGACTTTTTAAAGCTCCCAAAGGAACTAATTTAGGCCTTTTTTTTGGGGGGGGGGGCAATCCTCCTCTTAGAAGCCAAAGCCCAATGTTTGTTAAGAATAAGAATAATAAGGCTTGTATTAAAACTATCCTCCCCATTTCTGGTCCCTTTTAAAACCCTTGTTCCCCAGAAGGAGAAGAGCTGTGTAATAAGAAAACCCTCTCAGAAAAGAGACACAAAAGACACACAAAGAGACACACTTCCTTCCTTTTGGCCCAAGGAGACTGGTCTCCTTCTCTCTCTGGAGCCTCAGGAGAGAAAGAGAAGCCTCTGTTCAACTGAGGCCTCAGAGAAGGTTCTGGAACAATATTCCCCAAAGTCACAAGCAGCACAAAATGGCCTCCGGAACACAAAATGGCTGCCAGAAAACAAAAGGCCACCAGGACACAAAATGTGAGTCTGTGGCAGGGGGTGGGGTCTTCCAGCTGCTCTGCCCCCCTTGGCCAGCCTCAAAAAGAGGCGGATCTTCTGCTTCTCTATTTAGCTCTGTGCGCAGGACAGGGAGGAGAAGAGTGTCGGAGGGAGAAAGAGACCTAGTAATAACATTTATTTGGTCATTGACCAGTATAAAAACAAAATCACACAAGCAACATATCAATATAACAATAACAAATTAAAATATAAACTGATGGTAGACTGTACGTGTACAGTATCAAACAGTTCTTTCTACACGATAATAAAATGACCATTTAACAGTTGATGGCGCAGTTTACCAACAATATAACAAAATTTAGCCACCTTATGGGATACTGTAGGATCATTGTTGTCCAATAAGAGGCGTAAATAAAAGGAATCAGATTTGCCTGGGAAATTACTCAGTAGTGGGCTAATCAGTTGGTGACGCATGTCTCTATAGAAGTGACAGTAAAGGAAAACATGCTCATTGGTTTCAACAGTGCCCGAGCCACATGGGCAAAGATGAAATTCAAAAGGTGCTTTTTTGAATCTACCTTCCAACATGGCTGTGGGCAACACATTGAAACGTGCCAGAGTTAGAGCCCTTCTAAACTTCGGGAGGGTAACATGGAACAGATATGGAGCTGGGGAGGGGACCAAAACTTGAGCACTGAACATGATATATTTTGAGATGGAAGTGGAGTCCATGTATCTTTCTGCTTCTAGGAGTTTTTGTTTAATAGTAGATTTGGCTCTATCGGCGTCGAGCTTTAAAATTTCATTTTTATTAAGACAAAGCTCATTTAATTTCTTAAGAAGGGAAATTTCCCAAGAGGATTTAAAGGAATCCAGGAAAATTAAATTTGTCAGACCTCCAGAAGTTTTGTGCAATTTTTGCCAATACTGTAGGTGAGTATACTAATCCACAGACTAGATTCTATTTTAATAGTCCCAGCCTCCCTTCTAAGAACAGCATTCAGAACACAATGGGCAACCTGAAAGATTCTCCTAAGGAACTTAGTTTGCACACATTCGATTACATTTATGTTACTATATGGTCCCAATTGGGCTCCGTATAGCAATTGAGGGTGAACCTTGGCATTAAACAGTTTGATTGCAGCCGGAATAAACTGAGCACCTTTAGTGAAAAAAATAAATCTTAAAATAGCCGTTATAGTTCTTTGGGCATTACTGACGACAAGTTCTGAATGGGCTGTTCTCCTACCAGAGGTATGAAATACAATCCCTAGATATTTGAAATCCCTCCACTGGCTGCTGAAGACCTCCAAGGAAGGAGACTCCACTATACTCCAAGGAAGGAGTGTGTTCCACTATTGGACAGACCTTACTGTCAGAAAGTTCCTCCTAATGTTGAGCTGGAATCTCTTTTCCTGTAGCTTGCATCCATTGTTCTGGGTCCTAGTCTCTGGAGCAGCAGAAAACAAGCTTCGTCCCTCCTCGATATGACATCCTTTCAAGTATTTAAACAGGGCTATCATATCACCTCATAACGTCTAACTATACTTCTATTGATGCAGTCTAAAATTGCATTCGCCTTTTTAGCTGCCGTATCACACTGTCGACTCATGTTCAATTTGTTGTCTACTTGGACTCCTAGATCTGACCTGACTTGCCTCATAAAATTCATTGCATGGCTCTTGCTAAAGACAAAGGTCTGTGTCCCATTGTATCCAACCCCCTTAGTGGCTTCCATCTTAGTGGGACAGTGAATCCATGTCGGTTTTAATCTTGACTGTCCAAGGCATTGAATTTATTGGGGGGAAGAGAGTTCAGTAAAAAGTTTGGGGTGGATTTAATGTTCCCCTGCCCTGACCTCCATTGCTTTAAGGATAAATTCTCAGTGGGGAGGAATAACTAACTCTTTTTGCAAGACAGCCAGATGCAAACACACTGCCCAACTCTAAAACACCATGGAAAGTGCATAGGCTTCTTCTGTACCTTGTCATTTAGTTCCAGGTCGTCCTCTGATTCTATGAGATCCATGTTACTTTAGCCATGCCAGTAAGATCCCAGTGGCAAATGTGAGTCATCCTCCAATCCTATTAAAAAGCTATTTAAAAGCTATTAAAAAATAAATAAACCCAAACGTCCAATTCTGAGACTAACTTCCAAGATCCGCTCATTAACTCTCTCTCTCGATTTCCAACCGACACAATTCCGCCAACTGTCTCTTGGTCTCTCAGGCCTTATATCTCCTTCTCGCGGAAGCTTCCAGAAGAATCTTTATCTTGCTCTCTGATTGGTCAAGAGAGCCTTCCGTAGCAGTGATGTCATTCTGTGTTTGCATAAACCTCTCTTTTCTGCATGAAGAAGACCTCCATTGACTGGAGCCCAATCATTACACTTGCCCAAGGAAAGGCTTGTCCCTGTTTCCCACTGCTGTTCTTTGTGTCTGCCTTCCATTTATTTCCAGGTCTTATGGTGACCTTGTGGGAATCTCTGAAGGGGTTTTCTTCTCAGGCTTCTTCAGAGTGTATTGCAATACCTGTTCATTTATTAAAACATTTATAGGGCACCCACATATCATAGAATCTCATAGCTATGTTAACCAAATTAAACAGTATAAAAAACAAAAACTTGAAACAAGCTGGTCAAGGTATCTGTTGCATGGATTTGTAATTGGTTGACCGGCCGAACCCAAAGGGTATTCAACAATGGCTTCTTTTCGTCCTGGAGAGAAGTGACCTGTGGGGTGTCCAGTGGGGCTCCTGAGCCTAGTGCTATTCAACATCTTTATCAAGGACTTGAATGACACAATTTGGGACATATCTATCAAATTTTCAGATCCCATCAAACTTGGAGGACTAGCTAATACTCCAGAGGACAGGATCAAAATTCAAAAGGGCCTGAACAAACTAGAAATCTGGGCCAAAGCTAACAAAATGAAATTCAACATGGCAAAATGTAAGGTACTGCACTCAGTGCGGAAAAATAAAATGCACAGATATATGATGGGGGACACCTGGATGAATGAAACTACATGTGAAAGGGATCTAGGCGTCCAAGTAGACCACAAGTTGAACATGAGTCAACTGTGCGACACAGCAGCTAAAAAGGGCAATGCAATTTTAAGACTGCATCAATAGAAGTATAGTGTCTAGATCAAGTGAAGTAATAATGCCACTCTCTTCTGATTTGGTCAGGCCCTACCTGGAATATTGTGTCCAGTTCTAGGCACAATTAACAAAGTTATTGACAAGTTGGAAAATGCCCAGAGGAGGGTAGCTGAAATAGTGAAGGGTCTGGAAACTAGGTCCTATGAGGAACGACTAAGAGAGCTGGGGATGTTTAGCCCGGAGAAGAAAAGGTTAAGAGGTGATATGATAGCCTTTTTAAAATATTTGAAGGGATGTATATTGAGAGGGGAGCAAGCTTGTTTTTTGCTGTTCCAGAGAACAGGATCCAGAACAATGGACACAAGCTACAGGAAAAGAGATTCCACCTCAACATTAGGAGGAACTTCCTGACAGTAAGGGCTGTTCGACAGTGGAACAGACTCCTTCGGAGATTGTAATGGAGTCTGCTTCCTTGGAGGTCTTTAAGCAGAGGCTGGATGGCCATCTGCCAGTGATGCTTTGATTGAGAGTTTCTGCATGGCAGTGGGTGGACTGGTTGCAGTCTCTTCCTACTCTAAGTTTCTAGGATTCTATGATTCTGAGATCACAATGGGACAGTCCCAATCCTTCCACAAGGAGCATCAGCTTGAGGTCTCAACAGGCCAATCTCAATCCTTCAGGTAAAGAGCACCACTGAGAAGTCACAATAGTCCCGCCTCAATCCTTCATGCAAAGAGTATTAGCCTGAAGTCACAATGGTCCATTCTCAATCCTTCTGTCATGTAGCATCAGGCTGAAGTCACAATAGTTCCATCTCAATCCTTCAGGTCCAGAGCACCACCCTAAACTCAGTCCCATCTCAATCTTTCAGGCAAGGAGGCTCAGGGTGATATCATAATGGGCCAGTTTCAACCCTTTAGTTAAAGAGCACCAGCTTGAACTCATAATAGTTAGGTCGCAATCCTTCAGGCAAGGAGCATCAGGTGAGGTCGCAATGGTCCAGTCTCAATCCTTCAGGCAAGTGGCATCACTATCAGATCGCAAAGGTCCTGTCTCAATCCTTCAGGCAAGGAGTACGAGCCTGATATCACAATGCTCCAGTCTCAATTGTTCAGGCAAAGAGCA
>JACSCI010000365.1:14214-37860 GCA_016801065.1 Sceloporus tristichus | reverse complement strand
TACAACTCCCAAAACATCCCCTCCAACAGGACCAAGTTCATGCGTCTGTATTTCCAGTTCTGGAAATGGTCATGTTTTGATTTCATGTTCTTTTACTGCCCTCAAATGATGTCTAGTGGAAATCACAGTATAGGGTTCCTCCTTATTCATTCTCATCACTTTCTACCTGTGGAGAGCAACCTTTTGTACAGAGGGTCGCCTCTAATTGTGGAGGCTTTTCAACATGGATTTTTGAGTTTTCCAAATTGCTTTTCCAATCCAGAAAGTTGTCCTTAACAAAGTTATACACAAGAAGGGTGCTAAAGCATTAGGGAAATTAAATTGTCCCTTGTCTGTGTACCCAAGTTCTGAATACAGATGCTTCTCTGCAAATTTCAAATGATTCTATATTGTGTAACTTCACATACATTTAGCAACATAGCACAGACACTACAAACCCTCCTAGTGAACTGATATGTGCCTACACTCCTTAGCTGGTGTCCTGATGGAGGCTGGGCTCTATCGATATGCAATTGCCATTGCTCTGCCTCCCCTACATAACAACCTCCCTGAATGCAGATGTGACAAATCTACTCAACTTTATTTCCCGCAGACGCAAGTCCATTGATGTAGGCTCAACTCTCATAGTGAATTTCAGCCGTCATTGTTATGTGCATTGTTGACTCTCACTTATGGCAAACCTATTATATGGTTTTCTTGGCAACATTCATTAAGGGGCCTGTCACTGCCTTCCTCTTAGACTAAGAGGGTGCTTTGATTGTATATTCCTGCAGGGCAGGAGGTTGGATTTGAGGTCTCTTCCAACACTATGATTCTATGACTTGCCCAAGGTTACCCAATGGGATTCGATGGCTGAGCTGGGCTCCAAAATTCCTAGTCCAACATTCAAACCACTACCACATTTTTGTCTGGTTTGGGGAGCTTTGGGGTAGTTTTCAAGTGAAAAAGTGGCTAAAAGTGGGCATAACAGGCTTCTGAGGAGCTGTACTTTGGGGTCCCAAGGAGCATATACAGTCCACACTTTAACCACCTGTGCTTTACAGTCATGGTAAAAAGACCATCCACGTTCATTTAGCCTATTGTCTTAAAAGACCAAATAATTCTCTCACCTGCTAATTCCTTCATTGGAGTGCTAAGAAGCATATCCTGCTCCATGTCTGAGGAAGCCAGAGTGTGGGTTTCTTCTTCAACTTTGTCTTCCACAGCAGCAGTGAAGGTGACATTCAGCATTGTGGGGGCTGAAAGGGGGAGAGAAAGCCAAAGGGTCACTTCCATCTTACTTATGGCTGAATGTTCGACTGACAATATGTGGCGAGACCTTGTAGCACGAAAGGAAGAAGTTGGCAGCATGAACTTTCGTAGGCTCAAGTCTACTTCCTCAGATGCATTTATACATGAATAAAATCATAATTATTATAATTAATTTCTTAATTAATTTATTTAAAACCCGCCTTCAAAGGGAGAAACAAGAAAGGAGAATTTTGGCTGAGGATAAAATTGGGAACTTATTATAGCAATTATATAAACACATAGAAGATTTCAAGGGGGAAATTGCAATATCTTTTTCTTACTCATTTGTTGTGTGTTTGTGTTTTGTGATGGAAAAGCATAAATAAATTTTAATATCTATATTATATATATATATATATATATATATAATCCCATTTATCCTAAGGACAAGCCGAATTCCATCAGGTCTAACTATGAATTCTGTAACTCATGTTGCTCTCTTTTATTTTATTGTATTTTATTTTACTGTATTCTCTGTGTTTTTATTGCTCTAATCCGCCTGGATTCCTTGTGATGGACGGGCTATAAATAAACCATTATTATTATTATTCTCATGCTTAAAGAAGCAGCAAAAAACTCCACATGAATCTAGGTAACAATCCAAATTATTATGTAACATCAATATGAAATATAAATACAAAACCTCTTCCTAGTACAGTCACTCAGTCCCTTTTGTGTGATAAAACTCCACAATTCCTATACATTTGGCTTCCCAAAGAGCCCCCATTCCAGGCTTTGTTGTTGTTGTTGTTGTTGTTGTTGTTGTTGTGTGTCACACTTTGGACTTATCCATAACAGCCTTAGGCCTCCAGCCTTAGCTTCCTTTAGAGGGACCTGCCCTTGCCTTCCCCTGAGGCTGAGAGAGTGTGACTTGGGCAAGGCCTCCCAGAGTGGGCTTCCATGGCTTTAGCAGGGAAGAGAGCCCTGGAAGCCATTTTAGTGAAAGGAAGGAGGCTCACTTTGTCACTTGGCCACAAAACTGCTCCTTTCTCAGAGAGTTAAGGCTGGTAGTAGGCCCCAGGCGCACTAGGTCTCAGTGGTAGCCATGGCAACCATGTTCAGGGCCCAAAGGACGCCATTGTTAGGAAGAGCAGCGCTTGCCTCTTAAAGGAGCCGCCGCCTTATTCGCCTCTCTCCTGGGCTGAGGCTGAAGAGGAGGAGATTTGCCCATAGGGAATCATTGGAGAAGATTTGGCCATAGGGAATAATAGGAGAATATTTGGCCATAGGGAATACAGTAATAGGATAATATTTGGCCATAGAGACAGTGACCCAATGGAAGGCAGCGAGAGGGCAGAGAAAGGTGGGAGGGGCCAAAGGGGGGGGCCATGCAAATTTAGGACCAACGGGGGGAGAGGGGAAAATGTCATTTCCTCAGCCAGTGTTGTAACTCCAATGCTATGGCCAGGAGGTGGCAGTGTTTCTTCCCTCAAGGCCGATGCTCTGCAGAGAAACAGCACACCGTGGTTCAGAGGAATGGGGGCGGGGTCGTGGGCGGGGCCATGCAAATCCTGGACCAATAGGATGGGAGGAGAGCCCCGAAAGCTCTCCTGAGACAGAAGAGTCCCCCTGGAGGCGAGGCTATGAGGGCAGGGAGGCCGTGGCTTGGGGTCGTGGAGAGGTCCATGGGAAAGGGGGCTTCTGGGGCTGGAGGGGGAGTGGAGGTCGAGGAGGAAGTGGAGGGAGGGCTGGGTCCAGGCCAAGGTCTCACGCTGGCCTGGAAGGATGTCCCACGGAGAGGGGACTCTGGATGGCAAGGGAGCAGAGCATGTATTTATTTTCCTGCCTTCTGCTTTTGCATCGTAAGGTTGCTCATCATGTACTGTTTCGGTTTGTGTTGATCTAGACGTATCTTCCATTTTCTTCCTTTTTGTATCTTGTTGCAACAAAGACAGCAGCAGGGTAATGGCTCCCAGCAACTTCTTTTCTGGCTATTGGAGACCATCCTTAAGGGAGCCTTGGATAATGGTCTTTGCAAGAGCTCTTCTCAAGCGAAAAGAGTAGGTGCTTCTGTGGATGATGGGCTCAAAAGTCGCTAAGCCATGAGGAGGGTTTGCACCACTTCGAAATGCATCTCAGTCATTTCAAGCAATTCCTTTTGGGAAAGTATTCTCCAATGATTCCCTATGGAAAATTGTTCTCCTATTATTATTATTATTATTATTATTCCTCTTAATTCCTTGGAATCCAAGCGGATGACAACAATTAAATGAGACATAGCTCTAAAAACCACTATTCCTCCTCAGTATAAAAACATACTAATATTACAAAGAGATTAAACCAGAGAACATTAAAAGAATAGTATAAAATAACAGTTAAAATCAATAGAGCATTCGTAGGAAATTTGTAAGAAAGAGGAGAGGAAAAGTAGGGGAATAGTAGATAGGAGGAAGGTAAATAGAGGTGGAAATAGTCTGGGAAGGCCTTCCAGAAGAGATCCGTCTACGATTCCCTATGAGCAAGTATGGTTTCCTTATGGGCAAAATATGGGCAAAGGGCTGCCATTTGTTTCAGGAGGTCCCTGTGGAGTTTGCTATGGCACCAGAACAGACTAGAATAGGATCCTTGTTAGGGTCCTAGACTCTGGTTCTAGATCTCTCTCTCTGACAGAGAAGGCTAAGCATCTCACAAAACTACAACTCAGGTAAAAACATATTTGTGGTTTTCCCATATTCACTGAGGTTTTGTGCCCCTAACCATAGCGAATATGGAGGGACAAGTGTATATGCACACACACACACACACACACACACACTATATATATATATATATATATATATATATATATATATATATATACATACACACACACACACACACACACACACACATGTTCATATGAAAAACCACTAAATGTGTAAGACAATAACAATATAAGTGTGGGTTTTCCTGGCAATATTTTTTCCAGAGAGGGCTTTGCCATTTCCTCCTCTGAGACTGAGATGGTGTGACTCAACCAAGGTCAACCGGTGGGTTTCCATAGCAGAGTGAGGATTTGAACACAGGCCTCCAGAGTCCCGCATCCAAGGCTCAAACCATGACCAGGTTGTTGTTGTTGTTGTTGTTGTTGTGTGAAACCAAGTCATTTGACTTACGGCGATCCTTTGGCCAAGGCCTCCATTTCCCTCAATGTCCCATGTTTCCTATGGCCTTCTTCTCCTTTGTGACATTTGGTCTCCCTTTTGGCAGAAGCACTTTGGGATCCAGATTGGCACTTTCCCCCTTTTCCCATTTCTTATCTATTTCCCATTTAAATCTTAGCTCCGTTGGAACTTCTTTAGTCCTTTATCCTGGTTTCCTGAGGCTTCTCCCACTTTTCCTCCTCATTGGATCTGTTTGGAGTTGTGCCTTCAGTGTCTCTCTTTGGAGAAGCTCCATCCGTCCTGAAGTCCCTTCTCTTTCCTATTCCTGACCCTGGGATCAGCCCAGTATTTCCACTGGAACCAGCTTTCCTGGGGTCTAAAAAGTGGGTCTGACTATCCCTGGCTTCTCCTTTCCGCTCTTTAACAAACTCCAGGAGAACGGGATCAGTCCCAGCTGAGGATCCCACCATTTCCACCCCATTCACCAGTTCATCCCAGTTGGTTGGGATCAGATCTGAAGCGGCTGATGCCCTTGTTGCCTCTTCCACTTTTTGGACAATGAAATGGTCTCCAAGGCAAGTGAGGAATTGGCTAGACCTTGAGGTTTTGGCTGAGTTTGCCTTCCAGCAAATATCAGGATAGTTGAAGTCTCCCATCATCACTTCTCCATCTCTCCTTTCTGAGTCTATGGTCCTCTGTTCTAGAAAACCATCCTCCGATTCCTCCGTCTGACTTGGGGCTCTTTATAGACTCCCACAATAACATCCCTCTTGCTTCTTTCCCTTTAGTTTCTATCCAGATGCTCTCCATCCGGCCTCCAGGATTTAAGGCCTGGGTCTTTTCTCAGGTGTCAACATCCCTGATCTATAAAGCTATTCCTCCTCCTTTCCTTCTTGGCCTATTCCTCTTTGAAAGGTTATACCCCTCTATTAGTCCTTTCCCTTCATAAGACTCATCCCACCAAGTTTCAGTGCTCCCTGTTTGATTGTACTGTATTTGCTTTCCTTTCTTAGTGGTTCAAGTTCAAAGATATGTCTGTCTCCTAGAGATAGGAACAGTAAAGAACTGAATAGGGTTTTGGGGAGCTGTGGTCCAAAACACAGGCAGAAATCATCCTTTTTGAGACCACTTTAAGTGCCCTGGGTCAATGTTGAGGCATTCTGGGAACTGTAGTTTTGTGAACCATTGGGCCTTCTCTGTCAGAGAGCTCTGGGGCCACAGCAAAGTATAGTTTCCCAGGGTTCCCTAGCACTGAGCCAGGACTGTTAAAGGGGTCACAAACTGGATTATTTCTGCATTATTTATTATTATTATTATTATTATTATTATTATTATTTGTATCCCACTCTTTTCCCAGAACTGGGACTCAGAGCGGCTTCATAACATGAAAAAACAGTACATAAGAAAAAGTACATTAAAAAGGAATTAAATTTTTTCAATAATTTTGGACCTATATTGATGAATAAAGAAAGGCAAAAGGCATAAAACAAGTGTCTGAGAAGAAAACAGGTGACAGCAGAACGGAGGGAGAGAGAAAGAGAGAGAGAGAGAGAGAGAGAGATCTAGTGGGACCAGAAACAGAGTCTTACAAAGGTCTTTGCAGATAGTCCTCCAGAGAATAGGACCCAGAACAATGGAGGCAGACTACAGGAAAAGAGGCTCCACCTAAACATTAGGAAGGATTTCCTGACAGTATGAACTCACTCACACACACACACACACACACACATATATATATATCTAACAGATGGGAGTCTTGGGGGAGAACTGAATAGGGTTTTGGAGAGCTGTGATCCAAAACACACTGCAAAAAGAATCCACTTTGACACCACTTTAACTGCCATGCCTCAATGCTGTGGATTTCTAGGAAGTGTCGTTTGTTGTGGTACCAGAGCAAAAGAAACAAGACAACTCATGCTTACATTGTTAGTATCTCTCTCTCCCTCTCTCTCTCTCTCTGTGTATGTGTGTGTGTGTGTATGCCATCTATCTATATTCATTATTTCCGATTCTGTGTTTTCTCTGCAAAGGAACCACAAAAGGGAGGTTAACACCTGGGAATATTCAACCAATCTCCATGAAGCTGCCATTCTTCTGCACAGAGCCTCCCTGCCTCCAGGTGGCGCTGCTTCCCTCCTCCTGCCTCCCAGACTCAAGGCTGAGGCCCCGCTTCCCTCGCAGAGACAGTGACCCTATGGAAGGTGGGGAGTGAGCAGAGAAGGGAGGGGCCAAGGGCAGGGCCATGCAAATTTAGAACCAATGGGGAGAGAGGAGAAAATGTCATTTGTTCAGCTGGTATTGCAATTCCTGCATCATGGCCAGGCGGTGGCGCTGTGCCACTCCCTCAAGTCCAGCACTCCAGAGAGAAGCAGTAACCCTTGGCTCAGATGACTAGTGGGCGTGGTCTAGGGCGTGGCCAGGCAAATTTTAGACCAATCGGAAAGGAGGAGAGCCCCAAAGTCTCTACTTGGCCCCAGAGTCCCCTGGAGGTGAGGCTGTGAGGGTGGGGAAGGCATGGCTGGGGGCCATGGAGAGGTCCATGGGCGAAGGGGGCTTCTGGGGCCGGAGGGGGAGTGGAGGGCAAGGCAGGTGGAGGGAGGGTTGAGGGCAGGTCAAGGTCTTACTCTGGCCTGGAAGGACCTCGCAAGGAGAGGCGACTCTGGGCGGAAAGAGAAACAATCAGGTACTTTAAGTGTGCTTTTGGCAGTTCTGCTGATAACAAAATGCGAGAGAAATGACCAGCCTAATGTTACCTTGTCTGGGTTTTTGTGATACCATTCTCAGCCTTTTTGTATCTTGTTGCAAGGAAGAAGGCAGCAGAGCCTCTTTCTCTGCTTTGTTGCTCTGGTCTTTTAAGAGGGCAGCCTTGAGGGAGCCATGAGCAACGATGGACTTTGCAGGAGCCCCTCTCAGAGCAAAAGGGAGGAGGAGAAGATTCCTGTGTGGATGATGGGAGCAACAGTTGCTCAGCCATGCGGTCCCTTGTTTGCGCCACTTCAAAATGCATGTCAATCATGGGAAGCGTCTGTGTGTGTGTGTGTGTGTATATATATATATATATATATATATATATACAGTCGGCCCTTCTTATACACGGATTTTTTATACACGGATTCAAGCATACACGGTTTGAAAATGTTCCAAAAAAGTATAAATTTATCTTGATGTTCCATTTTTTATTAGGGACACCATTTTGTTATGTCATTGTACTTAATGGGACTTGAGCATACACGGATTTTGTTATACATGGGGGATCTTGGAACCAAACCCCAGCGTATAACAAGGGTCCACTGTATATAGTAAATAGAGAGATGATTTGATTCCTTGGTTTTGCAACTACTTGCCTCACTTTGAGCGGCCCTCAGATCACCTGAGTAATTGAAAGTAGTTGCAAAACTAACCAATTGACTCTTCTATCCATTTATTTTAAATATATTTGTTCCTCTTTATTCCTGTTATTCTTTTTATTTATTTTTTGTTTTAGGCTGTATGAAAAATAAATTTCATTGAGGAGTATAATAGGAGTAGGATTTAAGACTAAGAAAAAACATCTAGCTCTGGAATAGGACAAGGATTAACCCCCAAATAGCCACTACTCCCCAGCCCTGGCTTTGACTGCCAGCTCTGGTCCCACGGCAAACGGCAGTTCCCAGAATTCCCTGGCACACAGCCTGGGCAGTTAAAGGGGTCTCAAACTGGGTTCTTTCTGCAGTTTGTATTATTATTATTATTATTATTTATTTGAATCCCGCTCTTTTCCCAGAACTGGGACTCAGAGTGTCTTCACAACACTGAAAAACAGTACAATTAAAAACATAGAAAATGTGCATTAAAAAGGAATCAAATTATTCCAATAATGTTGGACCTATATTGATGACTAAAGAAAGGCAAAAGGCACAAAACAAGCCTATGAGAAGAAAGAGGACGACAGCAGAGAGAGAGAGAGAGAGATCTAGTGGGAATCTCAGGTATTCAGGGTCCAGAAACGGAGTCTTACAAAGCTCTTTGCAGATAGTCCTCCAGAGAATAGGACCCGGATCAATGGAGGCAAACTACAGGAAAAGTGGCTCCAGCTAAACATTAAGAGGAATTCCTGGGAATCATCAATCCATAGCCTAAGGGCAGTGAATGTCTAATTAAAAAGATTGTATGTACAGCGCTGTGTAAATTTACAGCGCTTTATAAATAAAGGCTAATAATAATAATAATAATAATAATAATAATTAAGCTGCCTTATTTCTTCTGCGCAGAGCCTCCCTGGCTCCAGGTGGCGCTGCTTCCCTCCTTCTTCCTTCCAGACTCCAGGCTGAGGTCCCGCCCCCTTCCAAAGACAGAGACCCAAAGGAAGACGGGGAGAGGACAGGGAGGTGTGGGAGGAGCCAAGGGCGGGGCCTTGCAAATTAGGGACCAATGGGGAGAGAGGAGAAAATATAATTGCTTCAGCTGGTATTGTAATTCCAATGCCATGACCAGGCGGTGGCGCTGTTTCCTTCCCTCAAGGCTGATGCACCACCTCCTCCCAGCAACCAGGGAACGAACAGGGACTGAAGTTCAGGGGAATAGTGGGCACAGTTGGGGGCGGAGCCATGCAAATATTAGACCAATAGGATGTGAGAATAACCCCAAAGTCTTTCCTCGGCCCTAGAATGCCCCTGGAAGCAAGGCTATGAGGGCAGGGAGTGTGTGGCTGGGGAGCTATGGAGAGGGCTGTGGGCGAAGGGGGTTTCTGGGGCTAGACAGGGAGCAGAGGTCGAGGAGGAGGAGGGAAGGCAGGGGCCAGGGCAAGGTCTCACTGTGGCCTGGAAAGATGTCCCAAGGAGAGGGGTCTCTGGGCGGCTGGTGAAGGAAACATGCACTTTTTGGATGGAATTGGCAAAAAATAAATATTATTTGTGTTTAATTTTTTTGATGGAGAAACATCTTCATTTTGACTTGGGGTTTGTTGGTGTGTTCCAGCCTTTTTGTATCTTGTTTCAAGGAAGAAGGCAGCGGAGCAATGGCTTCCACCAGTTTCTTTTCTTCTTCTCTGGTTTCCTGATTTGTAGTTTAAGGGGATGTCCTTGTGGGAGCCCTTCTCAGAGCAAAAGGGAGGAGGAGAGGCTTCTGTGGATGATGGGCATGACAGTCTAGATGGGTCCATTGTTCCCACCATGAAAGCAGACCTTTTCGTTCTCCCCTTTTCATTTCTTGTTTTTGGGCACAACTATCACACCATTAGTTTTGGGCAAATTCAGAATCCATGTCACTCATGGGAAGTATATATATATGTGTGTGTGTGTGTATACATATATATATATATATATATATATATGATTCAATTCATTAGTTTTGCAACTACTTTCAATTACTCAGATGGCCGCTCATAGTGAGGCAAGTAATTGCAAAACCAATGAATCAACTCTTCTATCAATTATATATATATATATATATATATACTGTATATATCTCCCATGACTGAAATTCATCTTGAAGTGGTTCAAACTAGCAAGGATAACAATCGGGCCAAAAAAGAAGTGATTACATTTATTATTATTATTATTATTATTATTATTATTATTATTATTATATATTAACCTGATCAGCAATTCAGCAATCGGAGTAGGATTTAACACTAAGAAAAAAATCTTACTCCGGAATAAGACAAGGATTAACCCCCAAATGGCCACTGCTCCCCAGCCCTGGCTTTGACTGCCCTGGATCAATGCTAAGGCATTCTGGGAAATGGAGTTTTGTGAGACATTGAGCCTTCTCTGTCAGAGAGAGCTCTGGTCCCAAACTGCAATTCCCAGAATTCCCTGGAACTCAGCCAGGGCAGTGAAAGCAGTCTTTCCGAAGTGTGTTCTTTCTGCAGTCTGCTTTGGACCGAACCCACCTCAGAATCAACCAAATAATAGTAATAATAGTATTTTGTGGGTGTTTCAGTCCTTGAGGCCTTGTTCTGGAAGAGTCCATTCCTGGCATTTCGCCAGCATCTGTGCCTGGCATCTTCAGGGAATGCTGACATGAAAGAGAGTGGGGCATATAGACTTCCATGTTCATTCAGAGTCTCCATTGAGTTAATGATCCCTTGTCTTCTGGGAATCCCCTGACTCTGGGTGGCTTCATTTCCATTTAAAGGGTCTGGATTTTGGTGTTTTTCAGGACTGGTGGCCAAACTTTGTTCCAAAACACACTGCAGAAGCAATCCAGTCTGAGACCACTTTAACTGAGCTGGCTCAATGCTAGGGAATCCTGGGAAGTGTAGTTTCTTCTGGTCCCAGAGGTCTCTGATACAGAGGGCTAAATGTCTCACAAAACTACAATTCCCAGAATTCCCTAGCATTGAGCCAGCGCAGTTCCAGCAATCTCAGTGTGTTTTGGACCTTTGTTTACTTCAAGGGTTTCTTCTTTCCTGTTGAGGTTCTCCAGGTCTTTGTGGATTTCAATGGCTTCCTCTGCATTCTGGCCTGAAAGTTGTTGCATGGTCCAGAATCCCAGTCTTTTAGGCCCAGGACTGTTTATAACGGGTTCTTCTTCTGCTGGTTTTCCTCTCTGACCCAGTCTGCAGTGTCTCTCATCTTCCTGGATT
Organism: Sceloporus tristichus; assembly: GCA_016801065.1. NCBI lineage: Eukaryota > Metazoa > Chordata > Lepidosauria > Squamata > Phrynosomatidae > Sceloporus > Sceloporus tristichus. The sequence goes on along the minus strand of JACSCI010000365.1, from coordinate 26,919 downwards.
CGTCTTTGAACGCTGCGTTTGGTGGTCCCTATGGAGACTTGTCCGCAGCTGCACCGTATGCGCTCAATTCCTGCGGCCGTGAGAGGTCCCTCCTGTCCTTCGCTGAGCCCAGCATTGGCTGCATTTCCTTGGTCGGTTTGTAGACCATTTGGAGGTTGGGTTTCCTCACCCGTTTCCCTGTTCTTTCTGCGACTCCTTTGAGGTATTGTAAACATAGCTTCCCTTTGGGTAGATGTTTTTCTGGATCTGGCAGCTCTTCTGACCACATACTGAATCATAGAATCATAGAATCATAGAGTTGGAAGAGACCACAAGGGCCATCCAGCCCAACCCCATTCTGCCATGCAGGAAATCACAATCAAAGCATCCCCGACAGATGGCCATCCAGCCTCTGCTTGAAGACCTCCAAGGAAGGAGACTCCACTACACTCCGAGGGAGTTTGTTCCACTGTCGAACAGCCCTTACTGTCAGGAAGTTCCTCCTAATATTGAGGTGGAATCTCTTTTCCTGCAGTTTGCATCCATTGTTCCAGGTCCTGTTCTCTGGAGCAGCAGAAAACAAGCTTGCTCCCTCCTCAATATGACATCCCTTCAAATATTTGAACAGGGCTATCATATCACCTCTAAACCTTCTTTTCTCCAGGCTAAACATCCCCAGCTCCCTAAGTCATTCCTCATAGGGCATGGTTTCCAGACCTTTCACCATTTTAGTCGCCCTCCTTTGGACACGCTCCAGTTTCTCAATGTCCTTTCTGAATTGTGGTGCCCAGAACTGGACACAATATTCCAGGTGGGGCCTGACCAGAGCAGAATATAGTGGCACTATTACTTCCCTTGATCTAGACACTGGATCTGGGAGCTGGTTGGAGGACAGTCTCTGGAAGGGTTCTCTTTGGCCCCTTTGTTGCATCAGGAAGGGCTTCTATGGGAGGGCTTTGGACCTTCCTGGCTGGGAGAGGGTTGGACTGGATGACCTTTGGGGTGTGTTCCTAGCAGTCTATGACTCTTTGCCTGGAAGAGGAGAGTCCCTGGGACAGTTTCCATGCTTTGAATGGGGTCAGTTTGAGTCCCGAGAGAGCCTTCTTCTGTGAAAAGCTGTCTGGAGAAGCTACTGCCCCTTTCCTTGCCTGGGATCTTTGCTTGGAAAAGGGTCCCTAGATATGGGAGCTGGTTGGAGGACAGTCTTGGTTGCATCAGGCGGCAGGGCATCTGTGGGAGGGCTTTGTGCCTTCCTGGCTGGGAGAGAATTGGACTGGATAGAGTGCCATTTGACTCTAGGAGCCCATGATTCTTTGCTTGGAAGAGGAGCATCGTCTTCCCTGGGAGAGCTCCCATACTTTGAGTGGGGCAGTTTGCATTTGTATCCTGGTAGAAGCTTCTGCTTCTGGGAAGGGCTCTCTGTCAGGAGTGCTGCTCCTTGTGGTGGGTGGGATGGGGGTCTTCCCAGGGGCAGCCAGGTGCCCCTTCTGCATGCCCTCCATGCCTTGGAGTGCTGTGTGCCTTCCTGGCTGGGAGAGGGTTGGACTGGATGACTTTTGGGGTCTCTTCCTAGGAGACTATGACTCTTTGGCTGCCTCCATGCTTTGACTTGGGTCAGTTTTCCTTTGAGTTCCCCTAAGAAGCCAGGCCTCCCTTCCTCAGCCCACTTTCCTTAGAGGAAACTCACAGAGGTTCACCTATGACTGTCCTGAAAAGCTTCTGCTCCAGAAAGGAACCTCCAAGACCCTTTTAATAACTCAATCTGTTTTTAAACCATTGATATTCCCCCAAAAGGGGAGTTGTGCCGTTCCTGGAGGCAATACCAGGTCGATGCGTGGAGTGGATGGAGTAAGCTCCTCTTCCATCTTCCAGCTCCAAAAAGCCACCCTAAAGATAAAGCACTGTCCCTCCGTAACTGTCATCTTTCGGCCTCTGAGGGAGAGAATAGACTGGCTCAACTCCATCAGGGCCACCCTGAAGATAGAGCGCCCTCCTTCCAGTCCATCTGCCTTGGTCCAGGCCTCAGAGGGAGAGACGAATGCTGGACCTGATCCCCTCCCTCCCCTGACCATTCCCTTCTCCTTTTGTGTCATGTCTTTTTAGATTGTAAGCCTGAGGGAAGGGAACCGTCTGTTATCCCCTCTGTTGTAAACGGCTCGGATTCCCAGTGATTGGGCAGTATATAAATAAATCCTATTATTATTATTATTATTATTATTATTATTATTATTATTTAATATATAGTCCTCAAATAGAGGACATATCAGATATTAAACTGATAAGAACAGATTAAACCTTTTATAAGAGAATATTTAGGAATACAGTTTAACATAAAACTATAAGTAATACATATCAAGTCCAAAGAATGCAATTGCAAATAAAAATACATAGTAATATGATAATAAATAAAGAAATTAGATATAAAGCAAATTCCATTCCTAGGATGAGTTAAATTATTAAAACATATTTTAAGTAAAATAGAGCATACTAAGGAGACCGATATATATATATACACACACACACACACACACACACACACACATCCTTTACTTTTAAATCACCGATGGCAATCCCTAATATAATTACAGTATACAGTTGCATATCATAAAAGGAAAGAAAAAGAAAAAGGGAGAGAAGGGGAGGAAGAAGGAGGGAGGGAGAAAAGGAGACTGAAACTTCATCGTTCCTTTTCTGGTTCCTCATACTGACAAAGGCCCGAAATGTTCTCAATGTAAATGTCTCTGGACCATCTAATGCTATCTGGTAATTTCCCAGGACTTCATAAACATTTGAGACTTTCTTTAGAAGCTCTAGCTCACTTTTCTCTGTATTAAATCCCTCTCACTTTAAATTCTTTTGAAATCTCTCTTGTAATTCATTATATAAGAGCCAATGTATTTGGGAGTCTTGCTGCCCCAACTCTTCCAGGAACCGTCAAAATGTCACCATATGTCACTATCTGTCACTCTATGTCACCCGCTTGTCAATGGCACTCCATCTGCCTAAAAAAGCCTCATGAGGAGGATCTTTTTTATAACATGATGTTTAAATTCCCGGTGTATTGAAGGGTTACTGTGCCATAGGTATGCATGGCTGGGCTTCTCTATTTTCAAAGGACATGATGACATGCGCAATGGTTATCTTCTTACAGACCTCCTTTGAGAGTACTATGTCTAGCCTCAGATGGCTTTTCTGACCCAAGCACCCTTTGGTTTAAAGCACGGGTAGGCAACCTGCGGCCCGCGGGCCAGATGCGGTCCGGCAAGGCCTTGGGACTGGCCCCAGCTCAGTCCTGCCGCCGATTGCCGCCGGAGCCTTTGGCCTATCAGGAGGAGGTGGGCAAGGGGGGCAATTGTCTATAGAAGCCTCCGAAACATGCATTTATATTAACATTTTTTTAAAAAATCAGCAAAATTTTTTGCGTGTCCTTTATTTTTTATTTTAAAAAGTATCCTCCATTTGAAAATTTTGTCCTACATTTGAACCGGTTTATTTATTTATTTATTAAAAATTATCTATTTTTTGGCTTCGGCCCCCCAGTTGTCTGAGGGACAGCAACCTGGCCCCCGGCTCAAAAAGGTTGCCTACACCTGGTTTAAAGAGATGGCAACCATTGAACCTGGGAGGGCTTTAGCCAGCCACTTTCACATTTCCAGGGTGTCAAGTGCAAAACAAAAGTGTCAGTCAGCAAATTGTGTGAAGACTCCACAGAAAAACAAAGGCATTGTTTGAGTCGCATTGCAATGTCTCCTCCAAAGCCTCCTTCTTCTTGCCATGGCCAGCTTTGGTCCAAAATGGCCTACTCCTCCCTTAGAAGTTCTTTCAAGGAAGTTTCTAGCAAGGCCTTCTCTTGCAGGAGAAACTTTGTATCCTCTTCAGGGTCCATTCTCTCTGCCAGGATCTTATTATCCTGAAGCTGAAAAGCAGCAGATGTCATCCAAGCCTTTGCTTCCATGCTCTTCTTCTGCATGATGCTCTTCCCTTCTGATTCTTCTCCTTTCTCTGACTTCTTCACTTCAGTCTTTTTGTATCTTGTTGTCAGGAAGAAGACAGCAGAACAGACCTCAAGGGTAAACAATAAGCATCCAGAGCAGAAGTTAAGCACAGCAATGGTATTAAGAACACTGGGCTGCCTATGAACCCTCTCCTTCCGACTCTATTCCAAGATAAATTGAGACCTGAACCTTCCGTGAGGCCTCCGCCCACTAGGCCCCACTGCCTGCCCTCTGGCCCCAGCAACGCCTTCCTCCCATAACCCTCTCCAGGAGCCCTGAGCCAAACCCTCCCTGCCTTCCAGCCTTGCCTCACAGGGGGACCCTGTTTTTCCTCAGGGAGACTTTGAGGTCCTCCTCTCTTTGCATTGGTCCTAAATTTGCATGGCCCCGCCTCCAGCCCCTCCCCCTGCTCTCTGTACTTCCAAAGGTCATCCTCCTCCACTTTCTATAGGATTCCTGGGAGGGAGGGAGGGAGGGAGGGAGGGAGGGAGCGTCAGTTTGAGGGAAGGAAACACCATCTGGCTGGAACACTGGAATTACAATACAAAAATTAGTTTTCTCCTCTCTCCATTGGTCCAAATTTGCATGGCCCCTCCCCTGGCCCCTCCCACTGTCCTCGGTCCCGCCTTCCATGGGGGTCTCTGTCTCCGGAAAGGAGCAAGAAGGAAACAGCGCCACCTGGAGGTAAGGAGGAATGGTGGGACTCCTGGCTGCCAGTCAATGGAAGTGAAAGAGAGAAGGAGGAAAAAGGAAAAAGAAGTGGTGTTAAAGGGACTGAAAAAAATGACTCTCCTGGGATTGCCTTCTTTGGTTTAAAGGAGAGGCAGCTTGGAAGAACAGGTCCTGCCTTTTCAGGAAAGAGATTGCATCCGTTTTTAAGAAGATATATATTATAAATTTCATTCATTCATATTGATGAATAAAGAAAGGGAAAAGGCACAAAACAAGGGTCTGAGAAGAAAACGGATGACAGCAGAATAGAGAGAGAGAGAGGGATCTATTGGGAATCTCAGGTATTCAGGGACCAGAAACAGTCTTACAAATGTATTTGCAGATAGTCCTCCAGAGAATAGGACCCAGAACAATGGATGCAAACTCCACCTAAACATTAGGAAGGACTTCCTGACAGTAGGAGCTCATATATATATCTCCAAGAGATAGGAGTATTGGGAGTAGAACTGAATAGGGTTTTAGGGAGCTGTGATCCAAAACACACGGCAGAAAAAATCCAGTTTGAATCTCTATCCACACTGCAAAAATAATCCAGTTTGACACCACTTTAACTGCCATGCCTCAATGCTGTGGATTTCTAGGAAGTGTGGTTTGTTGTGGCACTAGAGCAAAAGAACTAAGACAACTCATGCTTACACTGTTAGTAGGGGTGTGTGTGTGTCTGTGTGTGTGTGTATATATATATATATGCCATCTATCTATATACATTTTTTTCAGTTCTGTGTCTTCTGTGGAAAGGATGCAAAGGAAAGGGAACCACAAAAGGGAGGTTAGCTTCTGGGAATCATCAATCAGTCTCCCAGAGACAGAGACCCAATGGAAGGCGGGGGGGGGGGGGGGGGAGAGAGAGAGGGAGCAGAGAGCAGAGAGGGTGGGAGGGGCCAAGGGCGGGGCCATGCTAATTTAGGAGCAATAGGGAGAAAATGTCATTTCTTCAGCCAGTTTTGCAATTCCAATAGCATGGCCAGCAGGGGGCGATGTTTCCCTCCCTCCAGGGTGACGCTCCGCCTCCCTCCCAGCAGCCATGGAACGGAGAGAAGTAGTGACCAAAGCGCAGAGAAATAGTGGGTGTGGCTGAGGGTGGGAACATGCAAATTTACGGCCAATAAAATTGCAGGAGAGCCCCAAAACCTCTCCTGGGCCCCAGAGGCGAGGCTATGAGGGCAGGGAGGACGTGGGTCAGGGGCTGTGGAGAGGACTATGGGCAAAGGGGGCTCCTGGGGCCAGAGGGGAAGCGGAGGAGGAGGAGGAGGAGGAGGGAGGGCTGGGGCCAGAGCAAGGTCTCATTGTGGCCTGGAAAGACATCCCAAGGAGAGGGGCTCTGGGTGGCCAGAGAGGAATGCATGCATTTTTGGCTCCATGTGAGATGTTATATTGTTTGCCTCATGAGGGGATTTTATTTTCTAGGAGGACGTCTGCCATTTTGTATCTTGTTGCAACAAAGAAGGCAGCAGAGCAATGGCCCCCAGCACTTTCTTTTCTGCTTATTGGAGGCCATCCTTGAGGGAGCTTTGGATAATGGAGCTTGCAAGTTGCAAGAGCTCTTCTCAAAGGAAAAGAGAGAGGAGAAGATGCTTCTGTGAATGATGGGAGCAACAGTCGCTCAGCCATCCACAGGATTTGCACTATTTCCAAAGGCATCTCAATCATTTCAATCAATTCCAATGATTCTCTATGGGAAACTGTTCTCTAATAATAATAATAATCGGCTTCATCACTTGAAATCCAAGAAGATGACAACAATAAAATGCGACACAGTTAAAAGTTCCAAAAACCGCTATCCTCCCCCCCCCCCAATATGGAAACATTGTAATATTATAGTATAAAATAGTTAAAATCAATAGAGGATTTGTAGGAAATTTGTAAGAAAGAGGAAAAGTAGGGGGAAAGTAGGGGAGGAGTAAGGCAAATAGAGGTGGAGCTAGTCTGGAAAGGCCTTCCGGAAGAGATCCCTCTATGCTTTCTCTATGGTCAAAGGGCTGCCATTTCTTTCAGGAGGTCCCTGTGGAGTTTGCTATGGCCCCAGAATAGACTAGAATAGGATCCTTGTTGGGATCCTAGACTCTGGTTCTAGAGCTCTCTCTCTGACAGAGAAGGCTAAGCATCTCACAAAACTACAAATCCCAAGAGTGCAAAGGATGGAGCCATGGCAGTTAAAGAGGGATCAAACTGCATTAATTCTGCAGGGTAGATAAGGCCTAAGAAGCTGGATTTACATTGCTGCGAATTTGTTCAGCTTCCCTTTGGCCTGTCAGAATCCACCTTCAGTTAAGTATTTAGGGTGTCTTCTGCCAGATAAATAGATGGATAGATAGATGGTAAATAGATGGATAGATAGATGGATAGTAACTAGGCACTCGTGGGGTTTGGGCCAGATAGATAATTATAGGGATAGATAAATGAAGAGATAGATTGATAGAGGGATAAATAGATCGACAGTCAGACAGACAGATAGATAAATAGATAGATAGAGGGATGACTAGATAGATGGATAGATAGATAGATGGACAGACAGCAAGAGGGATAAATGGATAGTTAGAGAGATGAATAGATAAACTGCCAGACAGCCAGACAAGCAGACAGACAGTTAGAGGTATAGATGAACAGACAGATGCATAGATAGATAGATAGATAGATAGATAGATAGATAGATAGATACATACATACATAACCAAACAGGCAGCAACTTTGAAATGATTGGGGAAGGGTTCCATGGGGAACGAGCTGGATGGTCACGTAGGACATGGCACCAGATAAATTATGAGGGGCAATTGGGAATCTGAGCCCCATCCGGTATACAGCATCAGATCTCTGCGCTACAGGAAAAGCCAGGAACCAAATGGTCAAACCTCCCCCTCCATTTTACAAATCAAAGGAAAGGTTCCTACATCAAAGGGAAAGGTGCTGGGAAACAACTCAATGGGAGGGGTTGGAGGGAATTTTAAGGTTCTGATTTCAGTCTGGATCTTCAGTTTTGGCAAAGACGTGGCAAGGATACTTTGTTCCAGTTTCTATCAATAAATTTTCTGCTTCATCTGAAGTTTGTTGTGGATTTTTGGCCAGAGTATTCCCAGAGTCTCACAGTTTGCCAAAACTCCCTCAGAAAATGACGACCAGGGAATCTCCGCCACCAGGAAAGGTGCCAGCTGCTTCGGGAGAGATTTCGGAGTGGGAGAAAACTTTCGAGGGCGCTGAGCAGCGGGGAGCCAGACCCAAGCAAAGGGTCGAGGGAGGCGGACTACTGGAGGAGCTGTGGTTTCCACTCCCGGAGGATGAGAGGAAACGCCGCAGAGCCGGCAGAGTAACAGCTTGGGACCAAGCTGTGGGAGAGGCCATGCTGAGAGCGCCAAGGGAGGAAAACCTGGCAGATGAGGTGGCGGGCCTTAAGGAGGATTTGAGGGAACTGAAATCCCTGATGTCGCAACTGACTACCAGGGAGTCAGAGCAGCGGGAGGATCACTCCACACCCAAGCCGACGACGGATGCGTTCGGCGAGTCCTCGGAGGAGGAGAGCGACGAGGAGGCAGAGACGGTCCCGCGACCCCACTCACGGCACGGTGGTCTAAACGCGGGCCCCAGGAGGGGGAGAGGAGAAACTGAGGCGCTGAGGGAGCTCCTGGCTAGCAAGCTGGAAGCCAAATTTAACGGGGACCCGGATCAGCTCCCTTTCTTCCTGGCTCAGGTGGCGGGACACATGAGAACCAGAGGAGACTACTTCCCAGATGAAGGGGAAAAGGTGCGTTGCGTGGCTGGAAGGCTGGAGGGCCAGGCGGCCCAGTGGCTGGTGCAGCTCTACGACTGCAGGGCTCCGGAGCTGCAGAACTTGGGGGCCTTCATGACAGCGCTGCGAGCACGATTTGAGGATCCCTTCCGAGTAGACCGCGCTAAAACTAAATTCATGACGCTGCAACAAGGCAAGCGATCCGTGGGGGAGTATGTGTTAGAATTTAGAAGCGTTGCCGCTCAGATCCCAGATTTTCCCGAGGCCATGCTGGTGCGCCAGTTTCAGGACGGACTCAACTCCGAACTGCTAGAGTGGGTGCTGATGAGAGGGAACCCGGAGGGACTACAGGAATGGATGCGGTGGGCCGGAGAAGCTGAGACCACCAAGGAGCGAGTGCGACTGGCCAAACAGCGGGCGGCTCTCCAACAGGGCAAGACTATGGTGAAGTCCTCCGGAGGATGCGCTCCACAGCACCCAAAAACGATGAAAGAGTCTGAGAGACAGCGCAGGATGAGGCTGGGGCTCTGCTTGGCTTGTGGCATGAAGGGACATCTCATCGCCAAGTGTCCAGAAAAGGCAGGCGACAAGACCACCGCCAAGGCGCCGCCGAGCTCCGGAGGGGGAGCAAGAAGGGAAACTGCGGGGCAAGTCACCCACCCAGGAACTGGAGCCCCACGTTTTGAGGCGCACCAGAAGGATGCAGACCAGGACGGGAACATCCCAAATGTGGTGAGTGGGGGAGTGCCCATTTATTTTTTGGAAGTGAAACTTGGGCACAAGCGCAAAGGAACTATGGGAACTTTGCTGGCAGCCTTGGACTCGGGCTGCACCAGGTGTCTAATGAGCCCTAAAACCGTGCAGGAATGGGGAATTAACCAAGAGCCCCTACCTGAGGAGATCCCGTTCATGCAGATGGATGGCTCCATGATGGGGGGGGTGCCCAGTAGGACACAAACAGAACTTTTAACGTTGGAGATTGCTGGACACCAGGAACCCATACAATTCGTAATTGGAGCAACTCAGGGCTGGAACTTGGTGCTAGGCATAGATTGGCTGGCGAAGCACAATCCTGCTATTAACTGGAGGAACAGGCTGTTGACTTTTAACGACCCAGGCTGCAAGCAGCATCTGAGGTTGAAGGGACACTCGTCCGCCGAGGATAGTCAAGCCTTGACAGTAAAAATGAGGGGCCCCTGTGCCATGAGCGCAGGGACCGGGGCCCGACCTCCGTTAGGGTTCCCAGAGGTATATCGGGATTTGGGGGATGTTTTTGAAGAAAAGGAATGTGATGTGCTGCCCCCCCACAGGGACACAGACTGCGCAATAGAACTGAACCCAGGGGTGGCCCCACCCAAACCAAAAATGTATCCCATGACACCCCGGGAAATGAGCACACTCAAGGAATTTATTGAGAAAAACCTGGCCAGGGGGTTTATTCGCCCTTCCAGCTCGCCTTTCGGGGCCCCAGTATTTTTCAGGGAAAAGAAGGATGGGACTTTGAGGCTGGTAACGGACTATAAAAACCTGAATGCCATAAGCACCTGCAGTAAATACCCACTTCCCCTGATGAAGGATATGCTGAGTTGGCTATCCACAGGGAAGATTTTCACTAAGTTGGATTTGCGGGATGCTTACTTCCGAGTAAGAATCAAGGAAGGAGATGAGTACAAAACCGCATTCCATTGTCCTTTGGGGGCGTTTGAATATTTGGTCCTTCCTTTTGGGCTTTCGGGAGGTCCTTCTTGTTTCATGAAGCTCGTACATGAAGTATTGCATGATCTGCTATTTGAAGGAGTGCTAGTGTATCTAGATGACATTTTGATCTATTCTCAGGACCTGAATAGCCATGTACAACTAGTCAGGAAGGTGTTAAAGAGGTTGCTGGACCACAAATTGTATGTGAAACTGTCCAAATGCCACTTCCACACAGATACACTTGACTTTCTGGGGTACAGGGTGTCTACTCAGGGACTGCACATGGACCCCCACAAGGTCCAAGACGTTCTGAATTGGCCTGAACCCAAGACGCGCAAGCAGGTGCAGAGGTTCCTGGGATTTGCAAACTTTTATAGACAATTCATCCCTGATTTTGCTCAAGTGGCATTACCTATTACTAATCTATTAAAAACCTCTAAGGGGGAAGGGAGAAAGCAGCGAGGCCAGACCCCCCCAGGGACAGAGAAACCCAAGCCATCTAACAAGATTAACTGGACTCCAGAATGCACTAGGGCGTTTGAAGCTCTGAAGCAGTTGTTTAGTTCAGAGCCAATACTTAAACACCCTGACCCCGAGCAGCCTTTCGTAGTGCAAGTGGATGCCTCGGATGCAGCAGTGGGAGCAGTGTTATTGCAGCGGGATGAGGGGGGTCAGCTCAGACCTTGTGCCTATTCCTCCAAGAAGTTCGATTCAACGCAAGCCCTTTGGCCATGCTGGGAACGGGAATCATTTGCTATTAAGTGGGCTTTAGACACGTGGAGGCAATTCCTGGAGGGGGCCCCCCACCCCTTCGAAGTATGGACGGATCACCGGAACTTAGAGGCATTACAGACTCTGAGGCAGTTAAGCCCAAAACAGCGTCGATGGGCTAAAGATTTCTTTAAATTCAATTTTACCATAAAATTCATCCCAGGGAGGGAGAATGGGCTGGCTGATGGGCTTTCACGGATGCATGGCCCTGGGGAAAAGGAGGAGTTGGAGAAACAGACCCTGTTCACAGCACAACAACTGGGGCTGGGGGTGACCACCCGAAGCCAGACAAAAAGGGAACAAGAGCGGGCAGTCGCAGACCTAGACCCCCTACTACGTGAGATCCTCCAAACCTACGGAGAGGATCCAGAACTTAATAAATTGAAAAGTGAATTACAGCAGACGGAACATGGATTGTGGGGGAAGGACAATAAGATATATGTGCCCGAGACCTTAAGGGCTAAGGTATTGGTAGCGTGCCACGATGTCAAGGCGGCGGGGCATTGGGGATTTGTGAAAACTTGGCACAATCTGCGAAGCAAATATTGGTGGCCAGGGGTGCGGAAAGAGGTGGAGAATTATGTGCAAAGCTGCGTGGTTTGCGCCAGAGCCAAGCCTAACACAGGGAAACCTAGTGGGTTATTAAGGCCATTGGAAACCCCCACTCGGCCCTGGCAACACATAGGCATGGACTTTATTACAGACTTGCCTGACAGCAAGGGCAAGGACACCATTTGGGTGATCGCAGATTTGTTTTCCAAGCAAGTGCATTACGTGGGGTGTAAGGGGGTACCCAGCGCGCCACGGTTGGCGGACATGTTTATAGAAAATGTGTACCGGTTACACTGTTTACCAGATAAGATAATTTCCGATAGAGGTGGAACCTTTATCTCTCAATTTTGGAGGTGTTTACAGGACAAATTGGGGGTGCAATTAGCGCTGAGCACAGCTTTTCACCCCGCTACGGATGGTCAGGTGGAACGCAATAATCAGTGTGTGGAAAGATACTTAAGATGTTATGTAAACCACCTACAAGACAACTGGATGGACCTGTTGGCTCACGCGGAGGTAGCGTTTAACATGGGAGTACACGCCAGTACGGGGGTGTCACCATTTCAGGCGGTATACGGCTATGAGCCAAGAGTCATTCCTCAACTAACTCCAGCCCCGGAGGATCCAGTGTCAGTGGGGAATTGGAGCCAACTATTAAGAGACAATTGGGGGAAGGTCGAAGATGCGCTAAAGCAAGCTAAGCTAGACTACAAAAGGTTCGCGGATCAACACCGGAAACCCAGTTGGGATATCAAAGTGGGGGACAAAGTTTTTCTATCCACAAAAAACTTGAAGTGTCGGCTGCCTTGCAAAAAATTGGGACCTAAGTTTGTGGGACCTTTTAAGGTCAAACGGCTAATCACAGAGGTGACGGCCGAGTTAGACCTCCCAAAAATGTATAAACATTTACACAATGTTTTCCATTTCAGTTTGTTGAAACCAGCGATTGGGAGGAATAACGAAGACGATGAAAAAATGGAACCACTGCCGCTGCTGATTGGAGGAGAAGAGCATTTTGAAATTGTAAAAGTGTTGGACTCTAGAATGAGGCGGGGGCAATTAGAATATTTGGTGCAGTGGAAACATTTCCCTATAGACATGGCTGAATGGGTGAACGTAAAAGATGTAAATGCTGACAAGTTGGTTAAAGAGTTCCATCTGGCTTATCCTGACAAGCCAAAAGGAGGGCGATAGGGCTTGGGGAGGCAGACTGTCAGAATCCACCTTCAGTTAAGTATTTAGGGTGTCTTCTGCCAG
>JACSCI010000364.1:4925-33295 GCA_016801065.1 Sceloporus tristichus | reverse complement strand
TCTGATCCTGGCTCCAGTGACCCCCTGCAACCTTTCCCATCACCCCCCTGATGGCTCCTTCATTCCGATCCTGGCTCCAGTAAATCCCTGAAATCTATCCCATCATCCCCTGACTGCTCCTTCAATCCCATACTGGCCCCAGTGGCCCCCTGCGACCTATCCCATCATCCCTTGACTTCTCCTTGAAGCTCTGAAGCCTCAGGTAGAGAAAGAGATACCTCTGTTCAATTGAGGCCTCAGCGAATGTTCTGGAACATTATTCCCCAAAGTCACAAGCAGCACAAAATGGCCACTGGAAAACAAAATGGCCACCAGAACACAAAATGCCTGCTGGAACACAAAATGGCTGCTGGAACACAAAATGGCTGTTGGAACAGAAAACGGCTGCTAAAACACAAAATGGCAACCAGAACACAAAAGGGCCACTTGAACACAAAACGGCTGCTGGAACACAATACACCTGCCGGAACACAAAATGGCTGCCGGAACACAAAACACCTGCCGGAACACAAAATGGCTGCCAGAACACAAAACAGCTGCCGGAACAAAAAATGGCAGCTGGAACACAAAACGGCTGCTGGAGCACAAAATGGCTGCCAGGACACAATATGGCTGCCAGAACACAAAATGGCAGCCTCTGCCTCAGCGCTTGGCACTTGACATTTGAGGCGTTCAGGGGAGAGAGAAAGACTGAGGGGAAGAGTGGAAAGAGGTCCTGGAGGGAGGGGGCCGTGGGAGATATAGGGCCTTCCTGAGATATTCGGGGTTCGCTTTCTAACAAAGGAGTTTCTGGCCTCATAAAAGAATTGGGGCAAACTGGATCTGAAAGGCAGTAGTAGCCTTGTCTCTTGCCAATGGGACTTAAAGTGTATTTCCTAGACTGGATCTCCCAGCATCCACATGGCCAGAAAGTGGAGGGGTCCTGCCCTGCAGTAAGGCCCCTCCAATCCCTCTGAACTGAGGACTACAACTCCCATGTCTTCTTGACCAGACACATGGGCAATATCTCTTTCTTTGTTACTTCCTTCCTTCCATTCTCCCTAGCTGGCTTGTGAGGTGTGATTATGCCCTGTTAGTGGTGTTACTACTCTTGTTGTCATTCTGTGTCTCCAAATTGTTTCTTACTTATGGCAACCGTAAGGGAAGCCCTTTGCAGGCTTTTCTTGGCAAGATTTGTCCAGAAGTAGGTTTGCAAGTGCCTCCCTCTGAGGCTGAGAGAGCATGACTTGCCTAAGGTCACTCAGTGAGTTTCCATGGCCAAGAGCGCATTCGAACCCTGGTCTCCAGGGTCATAGTCCAATGCTCTGAACCACGCTGTCTCTTTCTTGAGGCTTTGTCGTTTTTTGTGGTGTGGCTCCAAGTCATTGCCGACTTCTGGGGAGCCTCTCCTGGGGTTTTCTTGGCAAGAGTTGTTCAGAGGAGGTTTGCCATTACCTTCACCTGAGGCTGAGAGAGTGTGGCTTCTTGCCCAACGGCACCCAGTTGGTTTCATGGAGGAGTGGGGCACTGGACTCTGGCCTCCAGAGTTGTAACCCAACACTCAAACCACTGCACCACACTGCCTCCCATTCCCATGTACAACCTGAGAAATAATTGCAGACTTTTTTCTGTTATTCATGCATGTCTTTAAGTGGATTCCAACTTATGGCAACCCTAAGGCAACCTTATCATGGGGTTTCATTGGCAGGTTTCTTCAGAGAGGGGTTGCCTTTCCCATCCTCTGAGGCTGAGAGAGTGTGACTAGCCAAGGGTCACCTAAATCCAAAACACACTGCAGCAACAATCCATTCTGAGATGGCTTTAACTGCCCTGGCTCAGTGCTAGGGAATTCTGGGAAATGTAGTTTTGTGAAACATTGAGCCTTCTCTTTCAGAGAGCTCTGGTGCCACAATAAACTCCAGTTCCCAGGATTCCCTAGCACTGGGCCAGGGCAGTTAAAGTGCTCTCAAACTGGACTATTGCTGCCGTGTGTTTTGAACCTTACTTGGCTGCAAACTGTCCATAGCCTGCAATGCATCTCCTAATTCTGTTGGCAGTCCCTCCCTCCCAACACTTTCCCATTTCCCCCCAAAACAGGTGCAAAGCTGACAGATGGAAAGAGGTTTTAAAGCAGCATTTAAATCTTCCATATTTTATTAAATAACTAAAAGTCCCAAATGCTTTTATCAGTTTTGTAGCTATTATTACAGAAAGACGTAGAGTGCAAACTCCTCAAGTACCTTTATTTTCTGGAGTGAGATGGGTTTTTCCAACTGACTCACTGTGATGATCTCCGGTGGTCCAAGCAGCCAAACTGCGGCCCTGGAATAATAATAATAATAATAATAATAATAATAATAATAATGATGATGATGATGATGTTATACCCCTCTCTTCAGCCAAAAGGCTATCAGAGTGGCTTACAAATTGTTAATTAGACATTTAGAAATTATGGCTCTTAGCCCAGCAGACCCTTAAATTCCTTAAATCTCTCTGCCTCCATCCAGTGAATTATAAAAGGATTTCCCTTAACCTACACTGGGACCAGTTAAGGAACCTTATTTCTACTTCTTTACTGATCTTCCCAAGTATCAACCGAGCCAAAACGCGTGTAAAAGGAGCGTCGAGTAGTAGATACTCCAAGGAGGTATTTACTATTAATAACAAAATATAACTGAAATATAAGTCCTACAAGATATTAAGAGTCTTGCAGGTACAATATTTGTAAGTATATAATATTCAGTTCATACAAGCTATTAAATAAATAAATAAACCTAAGCGTCAAATACTGAGACTAACTTCCAAGATCCGCTCTTTAACTCTCTCTCTCTCGATCTCCAACCGACACAA
Organism: Sceloporus tristichus; assembly: GCA_016801065.1. Lineage (NCBI taxonomy): Eukaryota > Metazoa > Chordata > Lepidosauria > Squamata > Phrynosomatidae > Sceloporus > Sceloporus tristichus. The sequence continues at coordinate 30,466 of JACSCI010000364.1, read as the reverse complement.
TTCCCCCAACTGTCTCTTGGTCTCTCAGGCCTTAGATCTCCTTCTCACGGAAGCTTCCAGAAGAACCTTTATCTTGCTCTCTGATTGGTCAAGAGAGCCTTCCCTAGCAGTGATGTCATTCTGCATTTGCATAAACCTCCCTTTACTGCCTGAAGAAGACCTCCATTGACTGGAGCCCAATCATTATTATTATTATTATTAACCTTTATTTATAAAGCGCTGTAAGTTTACACAGCGCTGTACATACATTTTTTAGTCAGACGGTTCCCTGCCCTCAGGCTTACACAAAGACTTCAAGGGTTTCTGCCTAACGATGACTAAACCGCTTCAAAACTGCGTCCAAACCGCTCTTAGTCTCCTGGACGCTCAGAAACGCCTCGCAAACGAAGCCGGAAGCTGCGTACCGTAAGTGGAGAGACAAGACGCACGGCTTAAGGAAAGCTAGAACGTCCGGCAACAGCGCCGTCTCTTTGCCTGGAGCCATTGCAGGGGAATTTCCATCCTTGGAGCCAAATGGGGCAAAGGAGCCTGACCTTGAGGATTTACTCATTGCTGAGAAGAAACAACATATTGAACAGCAACCATGCCCTCCAGACTTTGTGAGCAAACAATGCCTTTCAACAGCCCATAATGTTATCTCAGTGTATGAACTCTTAGACAAAAAAAAGGTCATCAACTGAAGCGTCTTAAACTCCCCTTTGATAACTTTATACCCAAAGCTACAGCTCCAAAAGAAAGCTTGGGTCAATCCAGCAGCACAGGACCCAGAAAGTAAGGAAAGCTGGGCTGCAAAGAGAACAGAATCCATGATCCTAGGAGCAGTTCAGCAGCTGTTTCAAAGGAGCTGGGAAAGGAAAATGCAAGAGGACTCTGCAAGCACACCAAGCCATGCTGCAAATGGCCTAGGATTGATCAACAACAGCAGATGGAGTTCCTTTAGAGCTGTTAGTCTTTCTGTGAGCCAACTTCTGCATAGACACCCCTATAGCATTGATATGCTTCCTGTGGAGTGGCTTCCCAGTATATTTGCAAATAAGAGGATTGTGCTAACATTTGAACCGTCTCCAATTTCTCTTCTGCTGGTAAAAATGAAAGGCTTTTTGATCAACTTTCAAATAATACCCAGGGAGTTTATAGCAATAATACGACTTCCCCTGATACTTCCGCTGTTATGAGGTCAACTTCTTAGTTGGCACTTTTAAAACAGAGAAGACACAGGCACTAGAACATAATGGAGTCACTTAGCGCTAGCTGTGAAGACAAAGAAGGAGAAGGAATTTTGGGGCGATCTATTCTGCCTCCTTTGGATTCTACTATTCTTTCAGAAAGGGTTTTTCCTTTTTAATTTCCTGTCTGATTTTAACTCCTAAGTTTTCTCCTTTTTCCCTGGCAGCAATGAAGATTGGGGCTAGATATGCTGTTGATTGCTTTGAGGACATTTGATGATCATCCATAATACATCATAACACAAAACTACTATCTGTCATGTTTATGTTCTCAAACATTACTTCCTTACTGTCAGACTATCTCTTTATCCCGTCGTTTTCTAGTTTAAATTACCTATTAAACAATAACAATAGACGTTCTAATTATGCTTTTTCCTACAATTACATTTCCACCTGTCATCTTCATTTCATATATATAATTATCATAACGAGTCCTCTCTAAATTACATATCATTAGAGTTAACCAATATACACATATACATTCTGTCAGCTGTTATGACCCTAAGAAACAAAACCTTTACTTCCACTTCCACTTAAGCTCAACCCAGAACAGCATTTCCCCCATTCCTTTTCGAGAAAGAGCATAATGTCACTCCAGTCTTCTTTATATACATTCTTGGATCCATTCCTGATTTCTCTTGAGATTTGTCCATCTCCATCGTGTTTAATAACTTGAGCATCCAGTCCTCCTTAATAGGGATTTCTTTCAGCTTCCATTTCTGGGCGCAGACTATTCTTGCCGCTGATAACATATAAAATAATATTTTACCACATTTACTCTCTAAATCAAGATCATTTATATTTAACAAAAAGACTTCAGAGTTATGGCAATTATTTTCTTGACTTCAAAGAAGATTGATTTCCAAGGTTTACATGCTTCCCGACAAGTGTGAGAGACTGAGCCTTGCTCTTTCTCACATTTCCAACACAGTTTGGTACAATTAGTATACATTTTGCTGATCTTAAGGGGAGTTAAGTACCATCGGAAGTAAACTTTACAATAGTTTTCTCTAAGGTTCTGGCTACAGATATATTTCAGTCGCTTTATCCACATATTTTCCCATTGGTCCAAATCAATAGAAAAACCAAAATTTTGGGACCACTTAATCATATTGTCTCTGACAACTTCTTCTTCTTCCAAATACATTTTAAGAATACATCTATACAGTCTTGACAGTAAGGCATCTTTATTTAGCATTAACTCCCGCTCTAACTCAGAATCTACTTTACCAATCTCACACTGGTTTTGTCCATAAGAAATCGTTCCCTTAGCTGTCTGTAAAAGAACCACGATATTTGATACCCTTCTTCAGTAAGGTTTTCCCATGTCTTTATCTCATATCCAGTATTATTTATCACCATCAAATCTTCATAGATAATCCAACTCTCTTTCTTAGGGTTATATTTAAAAAGGGCTTCATGGGCAGATGCCCAAAAGGGGATTGTAGGATATATTAGTATTTTTTCCAAGTTCTGAGTAGAGCATGTCTCACAATGTGATTATTAAACTCCCGGTTTACTTTATCCTTGTCATAAAGTAGGTAGGCGTGCCAGACAAATCTCAATTTCACGCTTTCCAGATTTGATAAATCCTCCTCTTTTGGAATGATCCAATCTTTTAACCACGAAAGACAGGCTGCATCGTAATATACTTTGAGATTTGGGATGGCAAGTCTCTCTCTTGAATCCTGAAGGTATTTCACTTTCACTCTTGCTTTCTTATCCTTCCAGATAATCTTAGACAAGCCCTTTTGCCATTCTACAAATGGCTTTTCATTTACAATAATTGGGATAGATTGAAATAAAGAAAGAAATCTTCGCAATGTATTCATTTTGACCACAGCAATTCTTCCCAACTGTGATATATTCAAGTCTTTCCAGTTTTCTAAATCCCTTTTAACACTGGACCACAATCTTTCATAGTTATTCGGGAATAAATCAGATTTCTTACTTGAGACCCAAATTCCTAGATATTTAGTTCTTTTACTTGAGTTAAAACCTGTAATTGATTCGAACTCTTTTACTTCCAACATCGTCATATTTTTAGTTAGTATCATTGTTTTGTATTTATTTAATTTCAGTCCTGAAATTAATTCAAAATCCTTGAATACCTTTATTAGTTCTTTAGAGTCATTAATGGCATTATTAATAGTTACCATAAGGTCATCCACAAATTCCCGGGTTTTGTGTTCGGTTCCTTTAATCTTTATTCCCTTAATCTTCAATTTATTCTTATATTTTGTCACAGCACTTCCAAAATCAGCACAAAAAGCAAAGGGACAAAGGGCATCTCTGCCTGGTTCCTTTGTAGATGTTTATCATTTCAGATCTCTCTCCGTTCACATTAAGTCTTGAATGTTGCTTTTGATATATGGCTTGTACCCAACTTAAAATCCTATCCCCCAGTTCCAACTTTTGCATGACACCAAATAACAAATTCCATGAAACGTTATCAAAAGCCTTTTCAATATAAAAAAAAGGCAGCCAATTTCTTATCAATATTAATTTCGTGATACTCAATCAAATCTCCAAAATGCCTAATGTTATCTTTAATATATCTTTTGGGGATGAACCCTCTTTGATCTCTATGTATCACTAATGGTACTATTTCTTTAATTCTCTCTGCCAAGATACTTGCATACAGCTTATAGTCATCATTGAGTAGAGAAATCGGCCTATAGTTCCTTAGTTGTGTTGGATCTCTTTCGTCTTTGGGTGTCAAGGAAATTACCGCCTCTTTCCAGGTTGGTGGAAAGGTGTTTTCTCTTATACTGTTCATCATGTTTCTTGGTGGATGGATTAGTTCTAAATGAAATGTCTTATAATACAAGGCAGGGAAACCCTCCGGACCAGAAGCACTGCCTGGTTTACTGCATTTAATAGCGTTTAGGACTTCGGTCGCAGTTATTGGTTGGGTCAAAGGGTTTCTTTGTTCTGTAGTTTTTTGGGGTCATTCAGTGTTTTGTAAATAGGAATTCATCTTGTCCAAATCTTCTTCCTCTTGGTTATACAATTTCCCATATAATTTATGAAAGGCCTTTTTTATTTTGCTTTGTTCTGTGACCATCCTCTTTCCAACTTGAATCTTCATTATCATCTTCCTTCCTTTCTTTTCCCTAAGTTTATATGATAATTGCTTCCCCAGTTTATTAGACTGTTGGAAATGATTTAATTTGCGATATTTAATCTTGTTCTCCATCTCTTCAATTAGCATAATAGAGAGTTGTTTTTGTAGGAGTTTAATTTCTTTATTTGTCTGTACATCAGTTGGGTTTTTTTGGAGAGCCTCTTCCTTCTTCTTCAGCTATTCTTGAATTTTCTAAGTCTTTTCTTGGCTTTTTCTCTTGTATTCCACATTAAGTTTTATTTTAAAGAAAACCCTCTTAACACAGCTTTCGACGCTTCCCAGTTTGTTATATGATCAGTATCTTCTTCAAAATACCATTTAAGAGTCTGTTTTGCTTTCTCTACATTTTTAGGAAATAGTAATAGTTTTTCATTCAGTGACCAATTAAATGACGTTTTTGCTTTCTTAACTTTCAGGGTTATAGGATTTTGGTAAAATTTCCATTTCCAAAAATTTGCACAGCTAATGTTTTAGTAGCTAAAAAAAGTCAGTCCTAGAAAAGGCTTATGTCTGTCAGGAAAAAAGGTGTAATCTTTGCCCCCCCAAATAGAGATGTCTCCAAACATCTACTAGTTCTTGATTTTCCATCGGTTTAAAAAAGGACTTGGGGAGATTTCCTTGGTTCTTTTTCCTGGCTTTAATACAAGATCTGTCCAGTAAAGGGTTAATTACAGCATTCCAGTCCCCCATCGTTATTATTTCTGTGTAATCTAAGTCTATCATCAAATTATATATTGATTGAAAAAATTGATCTTTTTTCCTGGGGGCCGTATATTCCAACCAATAATACTTTTTTGCCCTGAAGGTTCACTTTAACCCCAAGATAATGCCATTTACATCATTAAACACTTCCTTTGCTGTAATAGTCACAATCCCCTTTTTCTTTATTGTTGATTCCCTAATTTCTTGTTCTTTAATAATCTAATATCCTTTTGCCTTATGTGCGTTTCTTGTAAACAGACAACATCTTTCTTAAGTTTCCCTAAATAGTGATATATTTTCTTTCTTTTTATAGGTGAGTTTAATCCTTTTATATTCCATGATAAAATGTCCATATTCAGATTTGGCTCTTTGTTGGGGTTTCTAGTTTCCCTTCTTTCCTCCTTTATTAGGTTCTAATATTTTCATATTTACTTTTAACTCCTCTTCTATTCGTTCTCCCTCCTCTGTCACATTCCTCTTATCATCATCATCTTTTATTTCTTCCTCTAGATTTGGATTAACGTCCTGTTCACCTTCTTCACTGTCAATCTGTCCTGGTTCCATGTAATCGTTTGGATTCCCATTTTGTTCATTGTTTTGGTCTATATCATCACTTCTTTTGTCATTTCTTCTTCGAGGTCCATTTTCAATCCTCTTGCCATTTTTAATCCAGAAATCTTTTGCTTTCTGAACCGTGTTCAGTTTGAACCATTTTTGGTTCCACTTTACTGAGATTCCCACCAGCTTTTCCCATTTATAAAGAATTTTATATTTATTCAGGTTCATTGTTATGAATTTGTAATTCCCTCTTTTTTAAAGACTTCTTTTCGGGATGTCTTTAAAGATTTTTATCGCACAACCTTCTATTTCCAAAGGGCTTTCATAGCTCAAAAATAAAAGCTCATCCCTAATGTTTTCTCTCACAAAAGAAATAACAATGTTCCTGGGGAGGCTTTTGTCTTTTGCAATCTGAGAGTTAATCCTGAAAGTTTTGTTGACATCGTTAATGAAATCCTGATAGGAGATCTCCATATAATCAGCTAACGCTGGAACAAGATATTCATAGAGGTTTTCATGTTGGATTTTCTTTAGTCCTCTTATTTTCAATGAGTTTTCCCTTTGCTTTAAATCATCCAATGCTTTTGCATCCAGTTGCATTTCCTGTTGTTGAATTAAAAAAGCAGATTTTTCTTCTATTATTATTATTATTATTATTATTATTATTATTAACCTTTATTTATAAAGCACTGTAAATTTACACAGCGCTGTACATACAATCTTTTTAATTGGACTAATATTTGAAACTTTTCTTCCAATTTGTCAATTCTTGTGGTAACTTGAATTATTTCTTTAGCGACTTCCTCCAGGGATAGTTTGATTTCTCTTAATTCTGTCTTCAATTCAGATTTCACGTCCTCTTTCAGATCTCTCTTTAAACTATGAGTCTATGATTCTGAGATCACAATGGGACAGTCTCAATGCTTCTGGTAAGGATCATAATAGTCCTGTCTCAATCCTTCAGGTAAAGAGCAAGAGCCTGAAGTTATAATAGTCCCATCTCAGTCTTTAAGGCAAAGAACCTCAGGGTGAGATCACAATAGTCCTATCTCAATCCTTCAGGTAAGGAGCAGCAGACAGAGGTCACAATGGAATAGTCTCAATGTATCAGGCAAGGGCCATCAGCCTGAAGTTGCAATGTCAGATCTAGAGTCAGTCCTGTGCTCAAAAAATAAAACTCATTTGAAACAAAAGAAGCTTTATTGATGAATCCAGGCAGAAACATCCATTAACACCTTTTTGCAAAGTCTGAAGTCCAAAGGAACTTGCTCAACCCCTCCCTAAGCCAGCCCCCAATTCCCAAGCTAAAGCAACACAAACGGAGGTTGCATACATCCCAAGGTTGGATATACTTCCCTTCCCTTCTCCCAGACAGCCTCACCTTGAAGAGCGGTCTTCCCAAGCCAGCTTCACTCCTCCTTGATAACCATCTACAGCTGCAACCCCATCCCTCTTTCCAAACACCCTCCTTCATCTAAAAGCCACTCCATCTGTCCTTCTAACATTTCCCACTACATGCTTTCTATAACCCATCACTCTACACTACCTACTATGAACTACAACTACAGCTCTTACTTTAACTCTAATAATCAAACCCTAATATTTTTACTCTTTATGACAGAACCCATATACACTGTTTCTGACATGCAATGGGCCAGCCTCAATCCTTCAGGTATACAGCACCAGTCTGAAGTGACAATTCTCCCGTCTCAACCTTTTAGGCAAGGAGCATCAGCCTGAGGTTGCAATGGGCCAGTCTCAATCCTTCAGGTAAAGAGCACCACTCTGAAATCACAATAGTACCCTCTCAACCTTTCAGGCAAGGAGCATTTGCCTGAGGTCACAATGGGCCAGTCTCAATCTCTCAGGCAGTGAGAATCAGCCTCAGGTTGCAATGGGCCAATCTCAATGTTTCAGGCAAGAAGCATCAGCCTCAGGTTGAAATGGTCACGTCTCAAACCGTCAGGGAAGTATCATTAGCTTAAATTCACAATTGTCCCATTGTATTGCTTCAGGCAAGGAGCATCAGTCTGAGGTCGCAATGGGCCAGTCTCATTCAGGTAAGAAGCACCAGCCTGAAGTCATAATATGTCATGAATCCCTGTATTGATTTGAAATGAAATACCGTTACAGGTATGCAACCTGTCCATCTCTGACTGATTCAGTGACTAAGGATGGCATCTCTCCTCTGAATGCCTGTCTTAATGCGGTAATGGACTGCATGAGGGAAAACAAACTTCAATTGAATCCAGGTAAAACGGAGGTACTTGTGATAGGGATCCCTAATCCAGGAATGGAGTTATGTCAGCCAGTTCTGGATGGAGTCACACTTCCCCTGAAAGACTCTGTCCTCAGTTTGGGAGTGCTCCTGTATTCATCACTTCATCTGATGGCTCAGGCAGATGCAAAGGTCAGGAGCACTTGTTATCAGATTCGGCTGATACGCCAACTGCGCCGCTTCCTGGAGCAGGGAAAACTTGAAACAGTAGTACATGCGCTGGTCACCTCTCGGCTCAAATTCTGCAATGCACTCTACATGGGGCTACCCTTGTGCCAAGTTTGGAGACTTCAATTAGTACAGAATATGGCAGCCAGCTTGGTTATAGGCATTTCTAGAACTGGCCACATTACACCGGTTCTTAAATCCCTCCACTGGCTGCCCATTAGTTTCTGGGCAAGATACAACGTGTTGCTTTTAACCTTTAGAGCCCTGCATGACTTCGGTCCTGAATACTTGAGGGAGTGCCTCCTCCCATACAATTCACCCGCAGACTCAGGTCATCTGGGAAGAACCTGCTCCAACTCAAGAAGACCAGACTTTCAGCGGTGACTCAGAGGTCCTTCTCATCAGCCGCTCCCAGGCTCTGGAACGACCTCCGGATGAGATCCGTCCTATTTCCACCTTGGAAGCCTTTAGGAAGGCTATTGAGACGGATCTCTTCCAGCAGACCTTTCCAGACTAGATTAGATCTATTGAATGCCTCTCCCTCCCCGTGACCCTTACCCTTGCCATCGTTACTGTTATGGAAATTGTTATTGATGTATCATTCCTGCCCTCCCTCTCCCCTTCAGAAAATGACCCATTTCTTACCCGAAAAACTTTTTTACTGTCTTGTGTTTTATATGTTTTACATTTCCTTGCTGTTTAATAGCTTTTTAGGGGTTGATTAATGTTCTTATAATTGAAAGGAGGGTTGGGGGGTTTGGAATTTTAATTGTATTTCTGAAAGTGTATGCTATTTTATTACTGTAATCTGCTTTGATTCCTTTGAGAAAAGGTGGAATATAAAGAAATAATAATAATAATAATAATAATAATAATAATAATAACAACAACAACAACAACATTTCTTCAAGGGGCTCTAATGCCCTTTCACTATGCTCCCAGAACCAGGGGGATGTTTCTGGGGCTGTGGGTCTCTCTGTTGGTCCTCCTCTGCAGGGTTGTTATGAAGGAAAAAGTAACTATGTGAGGGGGTGCCCAGTCTGGATCCTGTGGGCCTCTAAACCTAGTTTCCAGGTTGCCAGGGGATTGCCAGAGGTTTGAGGCCCCTTTATCTCCCTCCTCTTGGCTTTGGCCTAAATTTTGGCTCTTCTATCCCCCCCCCCCCCGAGCCCCCCCCCCCCCCACGCCCCCAGAAAAACCCCCCCCCCCAAAAAAAGTGTTGTTTCCAATACTATTGAACCCTATCCTGTGTGATGCTTTCTATTTCGCCCAAAACTCTCCCCCAAATGAGGCATCAGAAGGGAAGGTCTCTCCTCTGCCCCACTTTCCAGGAGGAAGGGAGCTCCTCAAAGCCCTTTTTACCTTTGCATCCCCCTCCCTTCCATGGCCATGCCTCTCTCCAAGGGTCCCCCCTGCCCTCTTTTCTCATAATAACCTCCCAAGTACCTGGGCCCCAAGGACCCCCCGAAGGAGGGGGCAGGGAAGGAAAGAGGGAGAGGGAGAGGATTCTTTTGGGGGGGGAAGAGGGGTTTCCTTCCTTCTTATAACCCCCCCCAAGAGCCCCCCCCCCCGAAGACGCTCCAGCCATTCCTCTGAATGAACGAGAGCTCTCCCCACTTCCCCCCCTCACTCAGAACAGACTGTGAGGGCAGTAATGGCTTCAGGGGCTGAGACTATGCATGCATAGATGCCCCCAAACGCTCCTCCTCAGCATGCGCAGGATTGCCGAGCCTAGACGCTCCTGCTTATTGCGCTGGGGGCCTTTGCAGAAAAGGAAGGTATGCACTGGGGGTTCAGCAGCCTCCCCTTACTTCCCTCATTTCTTCCTTTGAGGAAACCGCAATGGAGCCCAAGGTGCAGAGCTGGACTCAGGAAGGAAAGGCAGGAAAGGAAGGCTCTGCTTTGGAAGTATAGCTCTCTCTGTGTATACTGTATATTTGTGTGTGTGTTTGCCTCTGCTGTTGTTATGGCTGGGAATGGAGCTGAGGACTGAGGAGAGAAGAAAGGGTCAGTTTGGGGCAAATTCAGAACTTCTGTGTATCAAAGAGTCCATTGTGTTGAAAAAGCAAAGATCTTTATTGAGAACAAAAAGAAATTCAGTGTTTAAGCCAGAACTGCCCACGCCAATCCAAACAAAGCATCAAAATCCCCAAACCTAAAACTCCACCCTCTTCCAAATCTAGCCCCCACCTCCAATTCCCACAGTCTATGCCCCACAGGTAACAAGGACCCTTTGCCATTGCCACAAACTAGACCTTTCTCTTAATACCGGCCTCCAACTTTCTTCAGCCAACATCCCAAACATTACAAAAGCTATCATTCCCAACAAATCCCAGCCCCCCATCTACCTAACCTATATCACGACCCACAATCCCCAGCCAAATTTACAACCCAAAGCAATAATCTGTACTATTAGTAATTAAAACCTCAACTTAACAAAATACAACCTTAAAACATAAACAGACATATGGACAGACAAATCTCAGAAACAAAATCACAAGGGGCTCTTCTTTGCACTGCTGGATTGAAAATATGCTTTATGTATTCGATGACAAATATAATGTTAGTTCACTACTGGGATTTGTGTGGCTTCTCTCCTGTGTGGACTCTCTGATGTTTCACTAGGACTGACCTCCAAGAAAAACATTTCCCACAATGCTGGCATTTGTATGGCTTCTCTCCTGTGTGGACTCTCTTGTGTGTCAGTAGGGTTGACTTCAAAGAAAAACATTTCCCACAATGCTGGCATTTAAATGGCTTTTCTCCTGTGTGGACTCTTTGATGTTTCACTAGGTTTGACGTCTGAGAAAAACCTTTCCCACAATGCTGGCATTTGAATGGCTTCTCTCCTGTGTGGAATCTCTGATGTTTCACTAGGTTTGACGTCTGAGAAAAACCTTTCCCACAATGCTGGCATTTGAATGGCTTCTCTCCTGTGTGGACCCTCCGATGCATGGCAAGGAATGACTTGTAAGCAAACCGTTTCCCACAATGCTGGCATTTATGTGACATCTTTCCTGTATGGATTCTCTCATGATTAAAATGTTCTTCTGTAAAGAAGGACAGTGACAGATAAGACTGAAAATCAGATTTAAGAGAGGAGGGTGTTACCCCATGATTTAGCCCTCATTAACCCCTCCTTATTTGAGATTATATTAATAAAGTTGCTGTGAGTAACCTAATCATGGCCTTGCTGCTTATGCAACTAAATCCATTGAATGGTTGTATACTTACTCATAGGAGCTAGCAAAGAAGAGACCGTATGCGGACTGCCTTGAGGGAATCAGTGGAAGCAGATAGTCAAATATTCCATGAAACATGTGCAAAAATACTTTGATTGACAGGTGGCATAACATCCTGTGAGACTGCCATAGAGTCCTGAGTCAGAGCCCATGGCATGTTGCAAGCTAACTGCAGAGGTCACTTCATGCTGTTTGGCACCAGGATATGACTCACAACCAATACAGTATGCAGCTCATATGGGGACTGGTATGGATTGGATTGGAGTTGTGAGTACAAGAAAAGGTGAAATTGATGGAAGTCGGAGAGGAGAGCTTGCAAATATTTGTATTATTTTGCTGCTCAAGATAGAGAACCTCCAAGGATTTCGATGAAATCAACTGTGTTTGTGACTTATTTTTAGTGTGAAAAGAGGTCAGTGCATTGCCAATATCTATATCTCTGGATATTTAGTTCCGTACTCTGCCATGTTATTTTTGAGCTGCATCTGGGTGCATCACCCTCAGATTATAGTGTACATTGTCTTGTGAACACGACTGAATTTCAGAGCCAACAAGGTCCTGAGAGGCGGTTTGCTAATCCCTTTTGTCTGAGGTATTTGCATGAAAAACCCATTGCATTCAATTCGGTTTCACGCCATTCTTCCCCCACACAGGAAATATCCTAAAGTGATATAAACCTTTCTGTACCCTCAGTTTCTGCCCCCAAGCACCAATTTCTGTCTAAATATCAGCCCCGACTTGCTATTCTTCGGTGTCAGTCCAGTTACAGACAGACACTCTGTTTGTTTTCATGGCTAAGCACCTTAATGCACTCACTAACCTCAATTGTTGCGGGAACTACTGAACTCTTCCCATTCCAAATCCTCAGCAATTGGAATAAAGATCTGGATAGGTAACATATCATGATTATCAAAGACTTACATCTATTCACCACTCCTGTCTTAGTTACCTAGTTCTTTTGTGTGTGCATGAACACTTATATGTATGTGTCCATGTGTTTTGCTTTCCCCCTAAATAAAACACAAAAACCTATTTCAAATCCTTCTGAAGATCTGTTTGATTCAGGACCTGCTATAGATTGGCTGAATTCAGAGGTCACTATTGCCCCAGTAAAACTATTTCTTTCTATTGAGCTAAGTACCAAATTCTGCTAAAAGCATAGCACTTGTGGGTATCCTCCTCAGACTCCAGCATTTTGGGTAACAAAGGACCTTTTGAATCAACCATGGAGCTAAGGAAGCTCAGGTAAGAAAAGAAATATTAGACAAAATCAGGTTTTGTGTTCCCCTTTCTTCCCTTCATAGTTATTACTCATAATTGCTAAATGAACCCATAAATATGTCTGAAAACAAGGATTTGAGCTGGTTCTGAGAAGTTCACTCAAACCAGTTCTTAAAATCTGTCAGGTTGGTGGCTGCCTCCCAATCCCCAAGGCCCCTCTCCTGGCCCTTCCCAGAGGTCCCTTCCTCTCCGCACAGGGCTAGGCGATTCTGGCTTTGCTCCTGCCTTCCCCTCCTGGCTCCCAGAGGTTTGATCCCCTTCCTTTTCTCCCTCTGCTCTCCAACCATCTGCATTGCTTTAACATCTCACCTTCAGGATCTCTTCCCTCCCTTTTGATTTTTCACATTCCCTCCATCTCTCTATCACAGACACACATCCACAGAGTGTGTGTGAGGCACAAAAAGGGACACTTTGAGATTCATTTCTTGAGAAAAGCAGGGCAATCAATATACAACTAATGCATGAGGAAAGGCAGAACAAGGGGTCTGGGACCTGGTTACGGATATTAGTGAGGGTCAAGTACAAGGGATGAGCCTTAAAACAACCTTAAGGCATCTCTAAGAAAGGGATGGACTACTGTTGAGAAGTGGGGTGGTCATATTGGACACCAGGGGACCTCAGAGGCAGTCCCACATTGTGTCACCTAAAAATATGGCATAAAGTTTTGCCCCTCAATATCCCACACCATCCCTTTCGGGAAGTGGAGACCATTTTGACACTGTTGGGCCCTCTCTGAGCCATTGCAGGGCCAAGGGAGGCCTTTTCCCCACGAAGCTTCTCCAGAGCCTCAAAAGGTTGGAAGAGGGGCCAAAAAAGCCAGGAAACTTGCTCAGGAATGGGCTGAGGACCATTTAGGGGCAAAAAGCATTAATCTCCATGGCTCCTTCCCACAAAATTCCAGAATTGGCAGTTTAGAATTGGATATTTACAAACCTTACAAAGTGGAGAACAATAGTGCCTCTCTAAAACTAGAAATTCCAAGATTCCACAGGAAGTTGTTATGACAAATTACGTGTGAAAAGGAACTAGGAATGGTAGTAGATCACAAGTTGAACATGTGTCAACAGCATGATGCAGCAGCTAAAAAGGCCAATGTGATCCTAGGCTGAATCAATAGGAGTATAGTGTCAAGATCAAGGGAACTAATAGTGTCACTCTATTCTGTTTTGGTCAGGGCTCACTTTTAATAACTCTGTGTCCAGTTCTGGGCACAACAATTCAAACAGATATTGAGAAGCTGGAGCATGTCCAGAGGAAGGAAACCAAAATGGTGAACGGTCTGGAAACCATGCTGTCTGAGGAACGATTTAGGGAGCTGGGTATGTTTAGCCTTGAGAAGAGAAGGTTAAGAGTGGATATGAGAGCCCTGTTCAAGTATTTGAAGAGATGTCATATTCAGGATGGAGCAAGCTTGCTTTCTGCTACTCCAGAGAAAAGGACATGGAACAATGGATGCAAGCCAAAGGGACAAGAGATTCCACTTAAACTTTAGGAGGAACTTCCTGAGAGTAAGAGCTCTTCAATAGTGGAATATACTCCCTCAGAGTTTGGTGGAATCTCTTTCTTTGGAGGTCTTTAAACAGAGGCTGGATGGCCATCTCTCAGGGGTGCTTTGAATGTCTATTCCTGCATGGCAGAAGATTGAACCGGATGGGCCTTGTGGTCTATTTCAACTCTTTGATTCTAAAATTCTAAAGGGGAATCATAGCGCTCTGACAGTGAATTATGAAAGGGCCCTCAATCTTCACAGGAAGGGCAATGAATTCAGGTTCCTTACCCACAGAGGCCACATTCTCATAATTCTCCATCATCACAGAACTGTACAACAGTTTCTGCTTTTTCGTCAACAGTTTCCATTCCTCCTCAGTGAAATATACAGCCACATCCACAAAGGTCACCTGCAACAGAAAATAGTCCTCATCCAGAGAGTGACTAAGCAAAAGGGGAGGAAAGCACACAGTGCATTGTAAATATTATTTCAACATTTCAGAATTCAGTCCAGGAAATAAACTTTAAATTCTATTAACCAAAAAAAGCTACAGCCTTTGAGATCCAGTTTGTCTCAAAACCTTTCCATATAATATATAATATGATAAACAATATAATTTACTCCATTTCTGGATTATTATTGATTGATTAAGATTCTGACTATCCCAACATGTATAGTACATTTAGTCACTAATGAATTGTAGTGCATTTAGCCATATCTCACCTAATTTCAGAGGCAAATTTCATTTTTACTTTGGGTTTGAGGGCCACTGGGCCCAACCTCTGTTTAGCTCCAGAGATATTCTTCCATATCCCCCAGCATTTTACAGATTGGGAAAGCAAGACAAATAACACCAGAAGGGGTTCAAGATGGCCAAAGTTGTTAATGATGATCACACAAGGGAGGAAGGGTACAGACGTTTGCTTTTGCCTCCGACTCCTGGCAAGGGCAAGACCATGCCCCCTTCCCTCCTCCTATCTTCCCTCTTTTGAGTGGATGAACTTGGAACGCATTTTTAAGCAACTGAACTGACCTGAGGAGAAAGAAGAAAGTGGGAGGAGGAGAGTGAAATAGGAAATTTTCAAAGCCCCTGAAAAAATGAGGTGACAGAGGATTAACCAGGACTCTCTCTGCCAAACTGGGACAGTATGTTCTCCGCTTGCTTTCATGAGCCGGTCCAGACACAGATGAAACTAACAGTCAGGATGGCAACTTACCAAAGAGCTGTTGTGCCTTGGTAACCTCTTTCTGTTGGAGCCCAACTCCCTCTGCTTGGCTTCTGTGTCGACCATCAGGTGGGCAAGGGGATCCTGCATTTTGGTCACGTCCAGCAAGAGAGGCCCCAAAGTCATGTACAAGGGGTCCAAGATGAAGTTCCTGAGAAAAGAGACCAGGGTAAGGCTTGGTTTGGCTAGAAAGCCTGCAGCAGTCAAAGTCACTGAGATCAGCATCCTGCTGGGGACATACGCAGGTGACGAATGTCTTCTTTGGGCCAATGCAGAAGTGGACATCCCCTTCCTCCCTCTGCACCACCCAAAGCCCCCTGGACCTAGCATAGATTCACTGCAGTTCCCCTACACAACAGTTACTCCATGTCCTTAGAGTGGTGAAGGATTAGGGGATGGGGAATTGGAGAGGGCCCTGGTTATGTCCCCTTAGCTAGATGTGAAATGAGTGCATCATAAATAAATAAATAAATAAATAACCTGCTTTCCTTCTGCATTCCTCCTCTTTTCCCCATCATCAGCTTCTTTCCCAAGAAAGCTGCATTTGCACTATAGAAATAAGGCACATGGACACCGATTTAACCGCTCAGTGCTATGGAATCCTGGGATTTTACCTTTGGACACTTAGCCTTCTCTTCCAGAGAGCTCTAATGCCACAACAAACTACAAATCCCAGGATTCCATAGGATGGAACTAGAAGAGTTAACACACTTTAGAACTGGATTATTTCTGCAGTGCAGATACAGCCTGAGTCGGTTGTAAAAGGGTAGAAGCACCCATGTCTTGTTTTTACCCTCCTAATAATGGTCTTCCTTTTAAAAATAAGTAGTTTTAGTCTAGAATCCTTATCCTTGTTGTTCTTGTTTGTTTCTATGTTTGTTTCATTCTTGGTAATATGAGTTATTCCGGTCTGTCTCCTTCCTTCTTGCCTGAAAATCTCTTAATAAGGAAACTGGGGAGACTTTTAAAACCTCCCAAAGGAGCCATTTTTGGCCTTTTTGGGGGACTAGCCTCCTCTTAGAAGCCAAAGCCCAATGTTTGTGAAGAATGAGAATAAGGCTTGTATTAAAACTATTCTCCCCATTTCTGATCCCTTTTAAAACCCATGTTCCCCAGAAAGAGCAGAGCTGTGTAATAAGAAAACCCTCTCAGAAAAGACACACAAAAGACGCACAAAGAGACACACTTCCTTCCTTTTGGCCCAAGGAGCCTGACCTCCTTCTCTCTCTGGAGCCTCAGGAGAGAAAGAGAGGCCTCTGTTCAACTGAGGCTTCAGAGAAGGTTCTGGAACAATATTCCTCACAGTCACAAGCAGCACAAAATGGTCGCCAGAACACAAAATGGCCACTAAAACACAAAATGGCTGCTGGAACACAAAATGGCCACCTCTGCCTCACAGCTTGGCAGTTGTCAGTTTGAGGCCTTCAGGGAAGAGAGAGAGATTGAGGGAAGAGAGGAAAGAGGTCCTGGAGGGAGGGGGCCTTGGGAGATATAGACCCTTCCTGAGATATTTGGTGTTCGTTTCCTAACAAAGGGGTTTCTGGCCTCATAAAGGATTTGGGGCAAACTGGATCTGAAAGTAGTAGCCTTTCCTCTTGCCAATGGGATTCACAGTGTATTCCCTGGACTGGATCTCCCAGCATCCACATGGCCAGAAAGAGGAGGAGTCCTGCCCTGCAGTAAGGCCTCTCCAATGCCTCTGAACTAGGACTACAACTCCAATATTCTTTCTTTCTTTCTCCCTAGCTGCCTTGTCTTAGTGGTGTTACTGCTCTTGTTGTCATTGTGTGCCTCCAAGTTGTTTCTGACGTATGGCGACCCTAAGGGAAGCCCTTCGCAGGCTTTTCTTGGCAAGATTTGTCCAGAAATAGTTTTGCAAGTGCCTCCCTCTGAGGCTGAGAGAGTGTGACTTCCCTAAGGTCACTCAGTGGGTTTCCGTGGCCAAGAGGGCATTCGAACACTGTATATAACATTCAATTCATACAAGGTATTAGAAAATAAATGAGCCTAAGAGTCCAATTCTGAGACTAACTTCCAAGATCTGCTCTTTAACTCTCTCTCTCGATCTCTAACCGACACAATTCCCCTAACTGTCTCTTGGTCTCTCAGGCCTTATATCTACTTCTCACGGAAGCTTCCAGAAGAACCTTTATTCTGGTCTCTGATTGGTCAAGAGAGCCTTCCGTAGCAGTGATGTCATTCTGCATTTGCATAAACCTCCCTTTACTGCCTGAAGAAGACCTCCATTGACTGGAGCCCAGTCATTACACAAAGACTTCAAGGGTTTCTGCCTAACGATGACTAACCCGCTTCTAAACTGCGTCCAAACTGCTCCTAGTCTCCTGGACGCTCAGAAACGCCTCGCAAACGAAGCCGGAAGCGGCATACCATAAGTGGAGAGACAAGATGCGCAGCTTAAGGAAAGCTAGAGCGTCTGGCAGCAGCGCCATAATGGAATCAATTGGTGCTAGCTGTGAAGACAAAGAAGGAGAAGGAATTTTGGGGCGATCTATTCTGCCTCCTTTGGATTCTACTATTCTTTCAGAAAGGGCTTTTCCTTTTTAATTTCCTGTCTGATTTTAACTCTTAAGGTTCCTCCTTTTTCCCTGGCAGCAATGAAGATGTAGGCTACATATATTGCCGATATTGCTGTTGATTGCTTTGAGGACGCCCTCATTTAGTGATAGTTTTGTTGTCTATATTTTAACCAAATTGAATTTTAAACCTTTTACATGCAAGATTATTATATATTTGACTTGTGTTGTACTTTTATTATGCTGTTCCTACAGCTGTATTATATTTTAACATTTTGTATGCAAATGGCCTTTGGTCTAAGTATTAATAAATGATTGATTGCTAATGTTCTAATTGCAAGGCTTAATTGATTTGTTGCTTCAAGTGGCAAAGATTGCAGGGGAATCACTCTCTACTCTGCATCCTCCATCTGGCTAGAAACAAGGAGGCTAAATTACATCTTCTTCATCCTGTCTCTCCAAGGAAGAGGAAAAGAATATTCTTCTCAGTTCCCAATGATTTTGGAATCGCCTGTTAAAAATGTCAGTCTTCATTTCTACACAGGAAAAAATATTGTGAATATCTGAATGACAAGCTGAAAGCAACTGTGGTTGGTACTTTATGCATTCGGCTGAATGGCGTTGCTAGAGGCCCTGCCCCAGGAGCTAGGATTTAGCTCCCAAACCTCAGGTCCTGGGACAATTCAGGGAGAGCTTATGTGAGCCAATGGGGAACGTTGCCTTCTTCTCCTGATTGCTTTCCTACACTCTTTTGACAGGCTTCAAGACAACACAAGGTCAGTTTATGTAGTAATTCTGGAGTAGGAAGAAGAGAGTTCAACTGAAAACCAACCCTAGGATGGGATGGGTTGGGAAAGAAGGACTCAGGCTCTTAGACTTTTCCTGACCGCTTTTAATTTCCCAGTGAGAGTGGGTTTGCTCTTCATTTGAATCCTATTCTTGGGGGTTTACAGACAAGAGAGTCTTCTTAAAGACTAAGGGTTTTTCCAAAATCCCTCTGCTTCTCCCTCCCAGAGAACATGGCTTCCTTTTGACATCTAGCTATGATGATGCCCAAAGATTTCCCCATCTCCCTTCTTGGAATGGTTCTGGTTCTGGAGGGAGAAAACCAACCCTTCTTTCCACAAAGTACACTGAAGAGCTTAAACAAATGAAGCGGGTTGGACAACGACTAGAGAAGCGTTGGCTGAAATCTCAACTCATATCTGATAAGATACTTCGTTGCCCTCTTCTTAGGTCCTATCAAGTGGTGATAGATGCAGCCAAGAAATCTTTCTACTCTGTATCTATCGCCTCTGTGAAATCTCGTCCAGCTGAGCTGTTCAGGATGGTAAGGAGTTTAACACAACTGCCTCCCACCCAGAACCCTCTATTAGAGTCAAGCATAGCTTACTGTAACACTTTTAATGATTATTTCACAGATAAAAATCTCTCGGATAAGAGCTGATTTGGATGCCAACTTTAAGTCAAAAGCAATGAGAGAGGCATCCAAGGCCTCCGCCATTATTGTTAGACTGGATCAATTTGAGTCAGTAAGTACTGAGGACGTGGACAAGCTCCTTAGTAGTCTGAAAAAAACGACTTGCCCTCTTGACCCTTGCCCATCCTGGCTGGCTGTCCAGGGGGGTGATACAGTCAAGCTGATGCTGAAAAATATAATCAATGCATCCTTCAGTGAGGGTACCCTGCCTTCTTGTCTTAAGGAGGCAGTGGTCAGACCACTCTTTAAAAAGCCCTCCCTGGACCCCCTGGATAGAAATAAGTATAGGCCAGTCTCGTTGTTGCCATTCTTGAGCAAGGTGATTGAGAGGGCGGTCGCCAATCAAGTATAGGCAGTCTTGGATGAAGCTGATTATCTGGACTCATTTCAAACCGGATTCAGGGCAGGATACGGAGTTGAGACGGCATTGGTCGCCTTAGTCAGTGATCTCCGTCTGGGCATCGACAGGGGAAGTGTGACCCTGCTGGTGCTCTTAGACCTCTCAATGGCCTTTGATACCATCGACCATGGTATCCTTCTGGAACGCCTGAGAGAGTTAGGTATCGGAGGCACTGTTCTACAGTGGTTCCGGTCCTACCTCTCAGGCAGATTCCAGATGGTGGCGCTGGGAGACAGTTGCTCTTCTAAAAGAGAGCTAAAATTTGGTGCCCCCAGGGCGCCATATTGTCTCCCATGCTGTTTAACATTTACATGAAGCCGCTGGGAGAAATCATCTGGAGACATGGGGCAGGATGTTATCAGTACACTGATGACATCCAAATATATTTCTCTATGTCTCAAACTGATGCAGTGACTATGGATGGCATCTCTCCTCTGAATGCCTGTCTTGGGGCGGTAATGGATTGGATGAGGGAAAACCGACTCATGCTGAATCCAGGTAAGACGGAGGTACTTGTTATAGGAAACCCAATCCCAGGTATGGAATTATGTCAGCCAGTTCTGGATGGGGGTCACACTTCCCCTGAAAGTTCTGTCCGCAGCTTAGGGGTGCTCCTTGACTCGTCGCTTCACCTGACAGCTCAGGTAGATGCGACAGTCAGGAGCACTTGTTATCAGCTTCGGCTGATACGCCAGCTGCGCCCCTTCCTGGAACAGGGAGACCTTGAAACAGTTGTACATGCGCTGGTCACCTCTCGATTGGACTTCTGTAATGCGCTGTACATGGGGCTACCCTTGTGCCAAGTTCAGAAACTTTAACTTGTACAAAATATGGCAGCCAGGTTAATTAGAGGTTCTCATTGTAACGATCACATAACACCGGTTTTGAAATCCCTTCATTGGCTGCCAACTAGTTTCTGGGCAAGATACAAGGTGTTGGTGTTTACCTTTAAATCCCTACATGGCTTGGGTCCAGGATACTTAAGGAATCCCCTTCTTCCGTATTGTCCATCCCGCACTCTAAGGTCCTCAGGGAAGAATCTACTTCAGCCCATAAAATCTAGGCTAACTTCAGTCACCCAGAGGGCCTTTTCCATCGCAGCTCCGAAGCTATGGGATGACCTGCCGAAGGAGATCTACCACATTTCTACTCTTACAGCCTTTAAGATGGCTCTTAAGACGGATCGCTTCTGGCAGGCCTTCCCTACCTAGTTCCTCTCCCCATTTACTGTGACTTACGTCGCTCTGTCCACCAATTCTTCTCTTAAATTAATGAGAAGAATTAAATTAAAATTAATAAATTTATATTCTTGCCTCAAGAAAAAGATCCCTCCCTCCATCCCATCATCATCTGACCTGGGAGGGAGTGAAAAAGAGAGGCCCGATTTCCATCAGGCCTAACTGTGAATTTACTCATTTATCTCTCTTTAATTTTATTGTATTTTATTTATTTTTTGTATTTTATTTTATTGTATTCCTTTTTATTGTTGTAACCCGCCCAAATTCCTTGTGATTGGGCGGGCTATAAATAAATAAATTATTATTATTATTATTATTATTATTATTATTATTATTATTATGTTGTTGTTGTTGTTGTTGTTGTTGTTGTTGTTGTTGTTGTTTAGAAATGGAAGATGGGAGACCGGTCTGTAATTGTTCATGTCTTAGGGACAACATTTCTTTTAAGCAGGATGGATGAGTCCTAAGTGCATCTCCTCCTTGGATGACCAGCTATGAAGGGCAAGGGTCCAGAGGCCAAGTTGTCTTCTTCTCATTTCCAAGAGCTTGACCACTTCCTTAGTACTCACAGATTCAAACTGATCCAGTATGATCTTATTCACAGAGTCACTGGACACCTGACCTATGGCCTCTGCAATAATGCTGGCATCCAAGTCAGCTCTTATCATTTAAAGCAGAGGTCCTCAAACTCCAGCCCTCCAGATGTTTTGGACTTCAGCTCCCAGAATCCCAGATCATTGGCCAAGCTGTCAGGGAGAGCATTATGAGGTAGGAAGGAAATTTGCATGTGGATGGTGATTGGCTGAGGCTTCTGGGAGATGAAGTCCAAAACACCTGGAGGGCTGGAGGTTGAGGACCCCTGATTTAAAGCATCACAGTGAGCTGTGATAGCATTTACAATGGGTCCTGGGGGGTGGGTACATCAGTCTGGTCCAAGATACTCCCATGTCGCTTCAACAGTCCCATTATGCTTTTATTCCCCTGGCACTTTCCTTCCTTCCTTCCTTCCTTCCTTCCTTCCTTCCTTCCTTCCCTTCCTTTCACCTCCAGCCAGCCAGGCAGAGAGCTGAGCCAAGCCAGAAGCAACCCTTTTTCTCCCCCAATTCCTCCAGGGGCCAAGGAAGGCAGCAGAGGCAAGGCAGCAGTGAGAGGGGCATGGCCAGGACTGGAGATCCCCCTGAGGCCAGAGGACGCCAGCCAGGAGACAGCCTTCTCCCTTAACATCCCTGGCTCCCAGTTGCAGGGACACAGTGGTGAATGGTGGGTGAGGCTGTGGGTGCCACTTTAAAGGGTCCCTTCAGTCTGCCCTGGGAACAACCCTCACCAGTCTGAGGACAGAAGATGAGCTCTTTTTTCCTTGTGTACTTTTATTTCATATCTTTGTGGACAGATCTGTGGTGGGACACTTGGAGGGAGATGGGCATGGGCAAGGAGAATATCATTCAGATGGCGAATTGTGGGAGGCAAGAGATATTGACTGTGGAACAGCTATACAAGATGTGCATGGTGCGCGAACAGGGTGAAATGTCGTTACAGCAGAAGGAGAGATTGATGTTTGATATCTATCTCCCCTTCCATTTACCCTGCTATCCCAAAAGAGCTGGAGAGCATACTAAACCAACCACAGAACTTTTCCCTGCTCTTGTGTAATGCCAGGTCAGTCAAAAATACAACGCAAATAGTCCAAGATCGCCTACTGGACGAAGAGGCTGACCTGGCTTGTTTCACGGAGACCTGGCTGGGTGATGATAGCTCAGCCACCTGGGCTCAGGCCTTACCAGCCGGGTTCTCCGTCAGTGAGCAGGTAAAGGGACGTCGCTTTGGTCCATGAAGACAATCTTGCTTTGGCCAGGATACCTATCCGTAAGATGGACCACATCAAATGTATTTGCCTCAGCTTAAAGACTAGGGAAAGTCTGGGGATTCTGTTGGTTTAATGTCCACCCTGTTGCTTAACAGACTCCCTAGCGGAGCTGACACAATTAGAACTCTTTATTAGATCCTACAAAAGCCTGCTGTGATGCTTTTAATCACTACTTTGCAGACAAAATCTCTCAGATAAGAGCCGATTTGGATGCCGGCCTTACGACAGAGGCGACAGGAGAGGAATCCAGAGCCTCTGCCTATACTGTTCTTCTGGATCAATTTGAGTCAGTTAGTACAGAGGATGTGGACAAGCTCCTTGGGAGTATGAAAAAGCCGACTTGCTCTCTCGATCTTTGCCCATCTTGGCTGGCTGTCCAGGAGGAGATACCATCAAGATGCTGCTAAACACATAACTAATGCATCTTTCAGGGAAAACTGTCTTCCATCTTGCCTCAAAGAGACAGTGGTTAAACTATTTCTAAACAAGCCTTCGCTTGACCACCTGGACAGAAAAAATTACAGGCCAGTTTGGCTCTTGTCATTCTTAGGCAAGGTAATCGAAAAGACAGTCGCCATTCAATTCCAAGCAGTCTTGGAAGAAACAGATTTTCTACATCCATTTCAAACAGGATTTAAGGCAGGTTACAGAGTTGAGATGGCCATAGTCGCCTTAGTCGATGATCTCCATCTGAGTATTGATAGCTCTTTGAAAAGGGGAAGTATGACCCTGCTGGTGCTCTTGGACCTCTCAGCAGCCTTCGATACCATTGACCACAGTATCCTTCTGGAACGCCTGGGAGAGTTGGGGTTTGGGGGCACTGCTTTCCAGTGGTTCAGGTCCTACATCTTGGGGAGGTTCCATATGCTGTCACTTGGGGATAGTTGTTTGTCCAAGAGGGAACTCAAGTCGGACGTCCCTCAAGGTGCAATTCTGTCCCCAATGCTATTCAACATTTACCTGAAGCTGCTGGGTCAGAACATTCGGAGACATGGAGCGGCGTGTTATCAGTACGCTGATGATACCCAAATATATTTCTCTATGTCTCAAACTGATGCAGTGCCTAAGGATGGCGTCTCTCCTCTGAATGCCTGTCTTAATGCGGTAATGGACTGGATGAAGGAAAACAAACTCAAATGGAATCCAGGTAAACAGAGGTACTTGTAATAGGGACCCCTAATCCAGGAATGGAGTTGTGTCAGCCAGTTCTGGATGGGGTCATACTTCCCCTAAAAGACTCTGTCCACCTTTTGGGAGTGCTCCTGGATTCAACACTTCATCTGAAGGCTCAGGTGGATGTGATGGTCAGGAGCTCTTGTTATCAGCTGATAGGCCAACTGCGCCGCTTCCTGGAGCAGGGAGACCTTGAAACAGTAGTACATGCGGTGGTCACCTCTCGGCTCGACTTCTGTAATGCACTCTACATGGGGCTACCCTTGTTCCAAGTTCGGAGACTTCGGTTGGTACAGAATATGGCAGCCAGGTTGGTTACGGGCACTTCTAGAACTTCCCACATTACACCGGTTCTTAAATCCCTCTACTGGCTGCCCATTAGTTTCTGGGCAAGATACAAGATGTTGGTTGTAACCTTTAAAGCCCTCCATGGCTTGTGTCCTGACTACTTGCGGGAGCGCCTCCCTCCGTACAATCCACCCGCAGTCTCAGGTCCTCTGGGAAGAACCTGCTCCAATTCAAGAAAACCAGACTTTCAGCGGTGATCCAGAGGTCCTTCTCATGGGGCTCAACAGCCTCTCCTTCCTTCCCTCCTTTCTTCCTTTGAGGAGACCGCAATGGAGCCCAAGGTGCAGAGCTGGACTCAGGAGGGAAATGCAGGAAAGGAAGGCTCTAGTTTGGAAATATAGCTCTCTCTGGGTATATTATATGCGTGTGTGTATGTGTGTGCTTCTGCTGTTGTTATGGCTGGGAATGGAGCTCAGGACTGAGGAGAGAAGAAAAGCTCAGTTTTGGGCAAATTCAAAACTTCTGTGCATCAAAGAGTCCAGTGTGTTGAAACAACAAAGAACGTTAATGAGAACACATAGAAATTCAGTGTTTGAGCCACAACTGCCCACTCCAATCCAAACAATATATTAAAACCCCAAAACCTAAAACATCACCCTCTTCCAAATCTAGCCCCCACCTTCAATTCCCACAGTCTATGCCCCACAGGTAACGAGCCCCCCCTTTGCCATTCCCACAAACTAGCCCCTTTCTGTTAATACCGGTCTCCAACTTTCTTCAGCCAACACCCCAAACATTGCCAAAGCTTTCATTCCTATAGCTATTCTAGCCAGCGCTAACAAATCCCAGCCCCCAACTACCTAACCTTTTCCACGACCCACAATCCCCAGCCAAATTTACAACCCAAAGCAATTATCTATACAATTATCAATTAAAACCTAAACTTAACAAATTCCAACTTGTCTATGGAGACACAAACATTACAAACAAGATCACACGGGCCTTTTCTTTGCACTGCTGGACTGAAAATATATTTTTTGCAATCATTATTGAGAAATATAATGTTAGTTCACTACTGGGATTTGTGTGGCTTCTCTCCTGTATGGACTCCCAGATGTATCACTAGATATGACTTTGAAGAAAAACCTTTCCCACAATGGTGGCATTTGTATGACTTCTCTCCTGTGTGGACTCTCTGATGAATCACTAGGTTTGATTTCAATGAAAAACATTTCCCACAATGCTGGCATTTGTATGGCTTCTCTCC
>JACSCI010000363.1:0-38093 GCA_016801065.1 Sceloporus tristichus | reverse complement strand
CGTTTCACCTGTATCTGAGGCTGGCATCTTCAGAGAATGGCATGGAGGTGTGTGCAGTATATGTACTGTGTGATCCTTGGTTGAGAGGATCCTCCTCGCATATCCTCCCACCCCGAGGCCTTGCCATTCACCAACAGAACAAAATGTAAATCACTTCCTCTCAACCAAGGATCACACAGTATATATTCCCCACACATCTCCATGCCATTCTCTGAAGATGCCAGCCTCAGATACAGGTGAAACGTCAGTAATAAATTCTTCCAGAACACAGTTATATAGCCCTAAAACCCACAAAAGACTATAGATGCCAGCCGTGAAAGTCTTCAACTTCACATCATGACCAGGAACTGAGATCATCTTGACATTTATTTATTTAACAAATATCCCAGTGACAGGGTACCCAAGATAGCTTACATCAAAGTTTAAAACCAGATAACCTGATAGAACAAACATTTTAAAAAATAAATTTGCTATCATGTTAAATTACCCATAATTTACAACACTATAAAACTGTCCTTCCACTGCCACCAAATGTGGAGACTTCAGTCTTCCCACCGGGGCTAATGAAAGTGTGGATCTCTTCTTATCCCATTGTTATGGCACCAAATGTGAGGATCTTCTGAATATCCTCATGGTTCCTTTATCAGACTTTTTTTTTGTTATCCCGCTGGACTCCATTAACTTGAACCATAGCTGTCACCCAACACACCAAGTGTCTGAGATCAAGCACTCCAATTGCACTTTTGTAGCATTCTCAGAGATACATGTGTATTATACATTATACATTACTGAGCAGACATTCAACATAAGTTAAATATTATTTAGTTACAGAATTTATAGTTACATAATTTAGTTGTTGTTATTTATTTCATTCACTTAATCCTAATTGATCCTAACACATCTCACTCTTTCTCTAAATCCTCATAATCCTAGCTGAACCTAACTAGTGGTCCTACCTAATCTCTATCTTTCCCCAACTCCAAAACACATTGTCTCACTTTAGAGTCCACTCTTCAGTGTCCCCTAACTAATGCTAACTAAGGGGCTCTACAGACCACCTCTTTTCATGCTGAATTGTGGCCACAGCAACCTCACACTACAGTCCTGATCCAGCCTTTTGAGGGTGCAAAAAGGAGCCACAAAAAGTGGCTCCTTTTTACGCCCTTGAAAGGGTGCCATAGCTGTGGCGGCACAGCTCTATGGCACTCCTTCAGCTCTGCATCATCTGGATGCAGTTCTGGAGGTGTGCCATGATGCCGCACACCATCTGGAGCAGTGCGTGGCATCAGGACACCTGGGGGGGCAGAGTCAGGCATATGTTGTCAGGACGCTGCCCCCCGACTCTGGACTTTCAGGTTGGTCTGTGAATGCCCTAACTTATATCTCATATGCATCTTGTCTGCCATAAAATGTTGGGAAATTGGGATGATGGAAAAAGTTATAGCTGAGAAATGGTGATCTCAGATACAGGTGCTGAAATAATATGAGAGAAAGACAAGCATGAATCAAGCCTGTTCAAGGTAATTTCTGTAAAAGAATCTGGCAGTATAGTAATGACACAGATGGGGCAGTATAGGAATGAGAGGGAGAAAAGTATTTATAAATTATAATAATGAGAATGCAGCCCACCATAAATTTGGAATTGTGTATAGTTTAATTAGTTAATTATTTAACATTTAAAATGTTAATGCTTGCTGATCAGTTTTGACAATGAACACCACTGCATTATATAGTCAGCCCTCTGTATCCATAGACTCTTTAGCCATGAATCCCACGATCCATGACTTGAAAATATACAAATTCCAAAAACCAAACCTTGGTTTTGCTGTTTTATATAAGGGACATCATTTCACTATGCCATTGTTTTGAATGGGACTTGAGCCTCCACAGATTTTGGTATCCTTGGAGGATCCTGGAATCAAACTTCAACAGACACCAGAGGCCCATAGTATCTATGGTTTCTTAATAAAGGTCTTCTGAGTTATAACTACTGAAACCTAGATTTCTGAACTTGGTATGCTGCCAGTTTTGACATTCTAACTGCTGTCTGATTTCTATCTTTCTCACGCTCGCTGTCGGGCTGTCAAGCACATAAACCTTTTAAAGATATCCTCAAATATTCAGCCAATCACCAGTCACCTCAACATGCTAAGCTGTCCCACCTCCCAACAGATCACTTACCATATTGCATAAATTATACATCATGTGCATGTCCATATTTTACCATACATAAGTCCATAATCACACTTGCCCAGAAGGCACCCAAGAGCTGCACGAGGCCTTTGGGCTGGCCATAGTTGGTGTAAATGGATGTCATCTGATTGTGGTGTAACCTAGAAGGCTCTGTGCAGGGACAGTATTGACATAAACGTCCATTTCTATCCTGATTAGCTGGCAGAATTTTGAATATCAAGAAGGATAGTGGCAAACTGGAATGCCATGGTGGGAGCTGCATTGCAACACCCTGGAGGGTCAGATTTTCCCCATCCCTCTGCAATGCAGTATGTACAGCTCAATATGCCAATAAGAATATACCACATACCATTTTTGCGATTCTGTTCCTCTCTTCTGACTTATTGGCTCACCTGTTCTAACAACTGAAGCTATTTTGCAAATGCCTTTGTGAATTCCATTTAGTAGTAGCTTTGGTGACAGTACTAATAATTTAATAGAAAAGTTGCTGAGATTATTATTTCCTCCCTTCCTGAAAATTAATAGTGTTTTTGTTTGAAGTAGCTAGAGGAGGAGGGGGTTCTTATGATTAGTGTTTTTGGAGGTACTATGTTGAAAACAATATTTTTACCAGAACAGGCTGTCGAGTTTATAGCCACCCTCCCATCTTAAATTAGAAGTACTTTCTTGAGAGGAAAGAAACACTAGTTTTAAAAATGAGCCTATTTTCTTCCCTCTTGAGATAAAAAGAAACAGAAAGACTTGTGGGATAAAATTGGACGATCAAAGTCTTACTACTTAAAAGAAAAAAACAAGGTTATCTCTCTCTCTCTCTCTCTCTCTCTCTCTCTCTCTCTCTCCTATTGCATTAAACATAATATATGGGAATAGAGTTTATAAGGTTTTATTATATGTATTTGTGGGAAACTAAATGGCAGGTAATGCTGTTCTTTTATTCCAGCTTTATGAGAAGGGAGATATTACTGCTGGCAGTATGGAAGACCTTGAATTTTGTGGCATCTTTTTTCGCTCCTTCAAATCACCTTCTACTCAAAATTAAGTCATATTCAGGAAGTGGAAAGGAGGGGAGGGTGAGAGATTTTATTTGTAGTAAGGGAAACATGATTCTATCATGCTCCCTATAATTTTAAAGTATAGGTGTTGGGATTTGAAATGTTCCACCAAAAAGCTGGAATTTCCAAGAAGCATGAAATTAATGATTTGAATGCAGGTCAGGAGGATTGATTTAAATCATGGCCAATTATGTGAACAACAGACGTTTTGCCACCCACAAATTACACATTTCCAGGCATCTCTCTCTCTCATTAACTCTTCTTGTAGATTTTGTCTCTAACACATGTGTGCATGGGATGTATATATGTGCAACAAAGATTTCTAGATGAGTGAAGGCTCTCCATGCACATCTCTTCTACTAAGGAGGGGATTAGAAGCCTCCCAGGTGTTGTTGAACTACAACTAGGCAGCACAGTCAGTGATAAAGACTGTTGGAACCTGGATTCTAATAACACCTGGATGGCTGAATGAATGCAACATCTGGATGAATGCAAGATTCCCAGCTCTGCCCCTAGGGGTTTCCTGTACAGATGCAGTTGAATGATGGTTTATAACAATGGTACACTCTTACAGCACTGTTGCTGGATTAAGGAGTACTCTTTTTAGGGCTTTGATGATCCTTTGGCTCAGATTATTTGTCATATGGTTCATGCACTATATCAAGAGGTCATCACTTGTATACATACATTACTATATGGAACTGTTTAGATTCTAAACCTGAATGCCACTGGAATCATTTTCATGGAAGCTGTACACCCCTAAATTGACCTGAATCTTGCCATCAAGAGATTTGGGTCACTTCGTAGCCTTGTTGTCTCTTCTTTTCCTCCTTTCCTCCATTTCTTATTCTCACTCTATGAATAGGCTCCCTTATCTGGAATTCTGAAATCTGAAATATTCCAAAAATCAAAACTTTTTTTTCCCATTGGTGGTTGAAATAGTGATGCCTTTGCTTTCTGATGGTTCAATATACACAAACTTTGCTTCGTGTACAAAATTAATTTTAAAAATACTGTACAAAATTACCTTCAGGCTATGTGTTTAAGGTGTATATGAAACATACATGAATTCTGTGTTTAGACTTGGATCCCATCTCTAAGATATCTTATCATGCATATGCAAATATTCCATAATCCAAAACTATCCAAAACCAAAACGTTTCTGGTCCCAAGCATTTCGGATAAGAGAGAGACAACCTGTATCCTCTTCTGGCATCCCCAATACCAATAAACATCTAATTTGTCTTCCCGCAGCAGTTCTGTCACTGTCATCTCTTCTCTAGCTTTCTGGCTTCTCTGGTTTACTTGCAGCTCCATCAAATTCAGCATGGTTTGAATTCATCAAGTGTGAAGAAATAATGTTGGGAAATGTAGTGGCTATGGTTATGGCAATCATCTTTGTAGAAGATCATTGATATTATCCATCACCCAGTGGTCTGATCCTCCAGAAATCTGCTTTTCCTTTTCTTTTATGCTTCCAATGAAGATTTTTTTTAAAAAAAATAGTATAATATCAGTTGTGATAAAATGATTTCCAAATTATGCCTTGATGACTTTTACGTTTATTGTACCATATGAAAAAATATTCCACTAATGTTAATTTAGAACTAATTTAATTTTCATTTCCTATTCAATGTACATAAAGTACACTAAAAGCTTCAGCTATTATCTCAAGACATCATCTGGAGCTGCAACAGTATTTTAGAGATAATTCTCAAGAAATATTCATGGAAGGAAAACTAATAATTAAAATATATCACAAGTATGCCTTTGGAGTTTCAACATGTCCTTTTGCTGGCACTTTTGTAAACAAAGTTGCAACTTTCTAAATTACCACTGTTCTATTAACACTAAACAGCCATATTTGATAACTCCTAAGAGAATATATTTAAGCAAACTAGTAAGCCATTGTCTCAGTGTTCTGGAAATTAGAGAGCTCTGTGTGCAATATTGCTATGGTTTATGTATATCTTGGATTACTAAGGTTTAACAGATTTGATGCAAAGAATTGAGGGAACGATATATAACAATTTACGAAGTCCTTGTTAGATTTTGTAAAGGTTAAGTGGCCTTAACTTTGCACCTGTGCTGAGACATTCTGTGTTCCCCACTGAGCCTGAACTTGAAAGCTGGTATTCATACAAAGGAAAATAAAATTCCACATTATTGTTGTTAATATTGTGAAGCTAACGGCACTGGCTGCTGATCTGTTTCCAGGTAGAATTCATAGCATTTGGTTAGGGCCTTTAAAGCCCTACTCAGCCTGAATCCAGACTATCTGAAAGACCATATTTCCCTATAAGAGCCTGCCTGAGATTTAAGATCTGTGAATCTGGGCTTTCTCTTGGTACCACTGCCAGTATGGGCACATTTGGTGAGGACATGGGAGATTCTTCCCCAGGAGGTCCAGTTGGCCACACTTGGATGTCTTTCTGCAGGCAGGCAAAAACCTTTATTTAGGCAGGCATTTGGTTTTTACCTTCTGTGGTGCATGGAGCTTTTAAGGTGTGGGCTTGTTCCTATTTTATTAAGTTTTATATGTGTGTTTTAAGCTGTTTGTAATTTGTGTTTTTGAAACAGAGCTGTGGTTTAATTATGTCTTAATTTTTGTATTAAAAGTATTTTTTTAGTTGTATTACATTTTTAAATGGTTGTAAGCCACCTTGAAACCTGTGCTGGAAGAAAGGCAAGATATTAAATAAATAACTAAATAAATACTGTTAATGTTGTTAATAGTACAGACATTATTAACATCATTGACATTTTTCACAATAACTTACATATCTCCGCTTTTTCATATCTGGATACATCTATTTTGATCTAGCTGTCTGTCTACTGATATATAATCCTTTTTAGTAAATCTACACAAGTTATCTAGCATCATGTATATATTTATCAAGTCAACAGTTCTAGATTCCTGGGGAGAAGGTGTTGCTTGCCCATATGCTGTACAGTTGGGTTTTTGAACAATTTAATTGACATATGTCATTTAGAACATATGACAAGCATCAGTTAAAAATAGAGGGAAGCGACCAGCTCCTACCATGATTGGCATTAAAGAACAGTTTAGTTCTAATCAGCTGTTGACTTGATAAAGATACATGGCACTAGATAACTTGATTTGCTAAAGAGGAATATGTATCAGTAGTTAGATAGCTAGACCAAATAGATGTGTTCAAAGGTGGAAAAGAAAACATATACAAGTTTTTGTGAGGGAACTAGCATGACACAGTGGTCTGAGTGTTGGACTAGAACTCCAGGACAGCAGGGTTCAAATCCTTGCTGAACTATGGAAACCCACTGGGTGATCTTGGGCAGATCATACTCTCTCAGCCTCAGAGAAGGCAATAACAATCTGCCTCTGAACAAATCTTGCAGAGAAAACCTTGCATTTCCTTAGGATCACCATAAGTTGGAAATGATTTGAAGCCATGCAACAACAATATCATAGAGGTGTCACCAAGCAAGAAGCCTGCAAAATTTCAGGTGGAGATAGGGATAAAGGTTAGAAAATTGTAGCTCATGATCTAAGACATATGAAGATTTTTTCCCCCTGATCAGTGGGTACTAAAGTCACAGACAATTGCAATCTATTTCCAGGAAGAATTTAAAGTGTTGGTTATGACCTTTAAAGCCCTACTTAGATTGGGTCTACACTATCTGAAGCAGATGATGGATGTGGAGCATACAGTGGCGGAGGCAGAAGAATATCCACCATTTCCAAACAAGTATAAATATAAATATTAAGTAGCAAAGAGCACTGAACATAGAATCAGTTCAGTGATATATTACCTCCAACATCCCTGTTGTGGTTCCACAACAGCTTCCTGTGGAATCCTTAGATTTAGGGAGAGACATTTATCATTCTCAGCCAAAGAGCTCTTGTACCAGACTTACAGTTCCCAGAATTCTATAGAATGTGGTGATGGCAGATAAAATGGAATCAAAATGCATTAAACATATAGTGTGAAAGGGGCTCTATTGACTGGGATTAGGACCTAGAGTGACCATCTCAGTACACTCACTCTGTTCAGCATCTCTCTGCACTCCCCACCAGCAGCCCATGGTGCTTTTCTTATTTTGAGAGTTTGAGGAGAAATTCTCAGGTTTTGGGGTAAATGAAAGGAAAGGCCATTTACCTGATATTCACATGTCAGGATGTGAAGACTCTCGTATACACTGTGTGTACGCACACCCACACACACATCATGTTTCAGCATGTATTGTCAACTATTTGATTGTTTATAGTGAGATGTTCCCATTAGCTGAGAAACAGACTTGTGAATGATCAGACAAGTTGAGTGCATTACATAAACTAAAAGCAGATTTTGTTTAGGCATATCTTGCTAATACTGTGGTTTAGATTGCAGACTACCGCCATAAAGTGAATATTGTCCTAAGCAATTTACAGCCCTCCCCCTGCATTGCCAGTAAATCTAAAAGCCTAAACATTATTTACACTATCATTTATGAATTATGCAGTAGCATTAGACTTAGGAAATGATGCAAAAGTATATCCCCCCCCCCCCGAAAACGACACTGAGACACAAAGTGCACAAATGCTATCAACATATTGAGCACAAGTTACAAAATAGCACTGCACTGTATTAGCATAGTGTATTATCAAAGCACTCTAAAGCAAAGGACCTTAAAACAAGATGTGTCTGTATAGAGTTCTGACCTGATACAGATACAGTCCAACACTGGTTGCTGAGGCTACAATTACACATGCCTATTCTTCAGTGTGTATGTTGTTATACACTACAGGACCTAATTCAATGTGAGATTACTGAGAAATTCCTAGTACAGTCGTCCCTCCATATTTGTGGCTTTGATTTTTGCTGATTTGATTATTCACAATTTGATTAATATGTTCTCTCTAGGGATCTCTAACTCCTCCACTGTGACTCTATGGTCAACTTCCACGAGAAATTGCACTGGAGGAGCTAGTGATTCCTAGAAAGAACATTTCTTAAAGCATTTGTATGTCCTTCAGTGCAATTCTGTGGTCAGTGTCCAGCAGATGTTGACCACAGTGTTGGGCTGGAGGACCTAGAGATTTCCAGAGAAGTGTTCTCTCAGTTAAAAAGAAGTGGGTTTTTTTATTTGTCTTTTTCTCACTTTAATGGGAGTCCTGCACTCCTAACCCCAACAGATGTGAAAGACCCACTGTAATTCTGTTGACTGGGGCAGAAGTTAATTCTGTCCACAAGATCCTGGGAGCCTGCCTTTTGCTTTGTAAGACTGGACCCTCTAGCTCAATGAATTGTAAACTGAGTGGCAGAAGCTCTCCAAGGCTTCAGACAGGAGTCTCTCCTCACCCTGGACAGGGACGTAGCCAAGGGGGGGGGATTCTTGGGATCCGGACCCCACTTCCATTAGAAAAGTGAATGGTGTGTGCTCCTGCACCGCTGCACCCAAGCCCCATTATAATGGTGGCACTTTGTCTGGACCTCCCCCTTCCTAAAATCCTAGCTACGTCCCTGCCCTGGAAAGGCCACGCAGGGATTGTATTTGGGGTCGTTTGGATGCAAAGCATGTGTTCTCTTAATGAGCTGTGGTTCTTATCAGTAAAGGATTTGGATCCAAATCACATTTTGTACCAGCATTAGGGGCTATTTTGTCATAGCCGCTGAACCCAGAAATTGGTTTGCCCTGCCCCTTTTAATTCTTGGTTGATGTTGATCATGATATTATCATTATAAGAATCCTTTATTGCCATGTGCTTGTAATCACCACTTTTCTTCTGCTTTCTTTCAGTTTGCTCCCAGTACTCAAGAGGAGTTTTTGCCATTTTTGGACTATATGACAAAAGATCAGTACATACCTTGACCTCATTCTGCAGCGCCTTGCACATCTCCCTCATCACACCGAGTTTCCCCACCGAGGGCGAGAGTCAGTTTGTGTTGCAACTGAGGCCTTCCTTACAGGGTGCGTTGCTAAGTTTGCTGGGCCATTATAAATGGAACCGCTTCGTCTTCCTTTATGACACAGATAGAGGTACGTAATATAACACCCTCTTGCACCACTCAACTACTGTGAGATGTATTTCTGTACCTTAGGAAGAAAAGATCCAGAGCAAAGCCTTACTTTTGTAATTCAATCATTAAAGCTGTAGGGGATCATGTATAAGCTTACTGGGAGTGCATTACAGTCCTGAGATGTATGTTTATGTGGCCATAAAACTTTTCTTAGAAATCTGAGACTTATGTGTGCTTGCATCTAAAGTAGGTTTTAGCCATCATGGATGTGAAAAATTAGATTCAAAACAATGGCAGTACACATGAAGAGCTCAGAAAGAAAGAAAAAATACCAATTTAAGAAACCAATACTGTTAAATTCCCCTTGTTGATAGGCTGTGTGCAGCAGTTTGATAAAAGTTAATGCTAATAAGCTTGAAATAAGATGAAACACGATCCAACCATAATTAACTATTTGTGAGACCAATTGCTTTCAATGAGGGAGATAACAAGCACTGAAGGTCACAAGTGAAACAATCTTTCATTGGATTACATATTACAAAATGAATGCAGAACGTACTTTTGCAGTACGTTATATTGGCTGTATTTCTGCAGATGATACACATATTTTTGAACAATATCAGTTAGCAGGTAGTCTTTTCTTTGCCTGATTCATTGTGCTGAAGATTTTGTGCCCCTTTGTTTGAAAGCATTTCTTATGATGTCACATTTTGTATTTGCTGAGCTAATTTTGTTCTTTGTTTCTAAAATGCTCCAATAAGAAAACTTTGAAATATGACTGTAGTTGGTATAGAGCTGTTGACATTTTCAGATGTTTTTGACTTGCAATCTGTTCAGTGATCAAACTAAAGTAATGAGGAATCAAATGGGAAAATAAACAAACAATTGTATTTACCTTTCATCCAAGCCCAAAAACAATCTCCTGTGCTTTTAGAAAAAAAGATTTCTTTTTTTAAATCCCCAGCCTGATGTTACCTTTTCTCATCTTAATGCCAAAAGAATTTTGCAGCCTTCAATGACATACCAAGGGCAACTTCAGATGTTCATTTCTGACAATATACTCTGTAAATCATCCTTCAGTCATTTATACCAGTGACTTTGAAATCATCAATGTGTTTTTGAAACAGAAATGATAATTTGTGAAAGGGTTTCCCCCCCTCATTTGCAATTGCATTTGCAAATGTCTGGAGTGGTGATCATGTTAGTTTATAACAACAAAAGGGGGGTTTCTACTGTAAAAGGCTGCCAAATTTTAATTTCATAATCTTTTGTGAATCAAGAGCCCAATGTGCCAGATGAATCTCATGAAGTGATCTCTAACACATATCAATATA
Source organism: Sceloporus tristichus (assembly GCA_016801065.1). Classification (NCBI taxonomy): domain Eukaryota; kingdom Metazoa; phylum Chordata; class Lepidosauria; order Squamata; family Phrynosomatidae; genus Sceloporus; species Sceloporus tristichus. Next base: position 27,533 of record JACSCI010000363.1, on the reverse strand, counting down.
TGCCAGGACAATTGTTTGTAGGACTGCTTCTAATGTTGTCAAAGAAAACTTCCACTTATACATAAGGATATTCCCTTCCTTTCCTCCACTCCTCCACCTATGTTATGCTCCACAAATGGTAAGATCCCTAAGACTATAGAATAGCTTTTAGGAGCATGCATAGCACTGCAGGTGAAAGATGTAATCTGCTCCACTAGCAATTTGGTTCCCAGTTGACATGGACATGTTGGTGGGACAGTCTAGGAAACCCAACATCATCTGGGCACTCACTGATGTAGCTGGCATGAACTCTTCAACTGGCAAAATACACTGTTAGACACAACCCACAGTCTCTTAAGTTGTGGCAAGACTCTGTGTGGAGAAAATATTTTAGAAATGTATACAGCAGATTTTTTTCCTCCATTGAAATTACCTTGTTGCTGGAGGGAGTGGATTTGGGGGGGGGGGATTACAAAAAAACATAGATGTCTGTTCTTCAGGAACCATATTTTTGTCCCATCACTAGTCTGTGGGGTGGCGGGTCCACATGATCAAAACAAAAAGTAAAAACCACTCAGCAGCTACTTGGGAATTTGGATAGCATTGCAATATTGCCAATTTTGCCCATATGCATTGCTTTCACTCTGGATTTTATCACATCAGGCTTGAAAAGTGGATTTAGAGCAGGACAGTAGCATCTGTAGCCATACTTTATCACATGATGCTGTTATGTCCAGTATCTGATTTGTAGTCGATCCACTGCTGGAGTGCTCCTTTTCATTGACAGGCAAAACTCATCAATGCCCCTGAATAGTGCCGATTTTCCACTATTGAGAGAGTGTGATGAATTCCTCCTGAAGCAGTTCTGAAATATAGGCAGTCACATGGTGAGAATGAGTGTGATTCTGCTCCTCAACCTCTCGCCATTCCCAAGCAGGCTGGGGTTTTCCCCCCATTTTCTTTCTTTCTTTTTTTAATTAATGGATTGCCATGATCACTCAATTATGCTAAAAATAAAATTAAAATAAAATTTAAAAAACAGACCAAAAGGCATGCTGGAATGGAGATGGGAAGGGATGCAAGGTAAAGCAGGTGGGCATATGGAGACAGAGGCCAGGACAGAAGCAGCAGCATCACACTTTTGAAGAACTGTGCAATAATGATAGTCCACAACCTGTTATGTTTCTGTTTGCTAGACTAACAGGGTTGTGTCACCTTACAAGCCTAATGTGACAAAGTCCTATGAACAGGTGGTTCAGAGATTAAATTCCAGTACTGCAGCCACAAAGTTGTGAGTTCAGACCCACCTCAGGTTGACTCCCTATACTAGTCCCCCTCCCATTGATGGGATGCTTCCAGAAGATATCAAATGGTTCCCCTTTGACTCAACCCTTTTGTTTATTATTGATGTTGTTTTCATCTTTCTTTTATCTATGGTAAACATTTCTACAATTTGGGGCTGGTCAGTAATACATGATTAGTAATTGCTACTGAATTTTATAAATAAAAATGTCAGCTGTACAGGGAAAAAAGCTATCTCTAAGCCATAATGTTTCACCACCCTGTAGCTATAGCTTGTCCTCTGTAACCATCTCCAAGGCATTAATGTTAATTTATGTAACCAGCCCTCTGCTTTGGAGCTAAAGGCACAAGTCTTAATTTATGTTACCAGCCAAAGGGTTTGGAGATAGCATTCACCCCAGTATATTGCCCTCCCTTTTGTTTTATGTATTCCTGTCCTTTTCAATTTGACCCACATTAGAATCATAGAATCATAGAATCATAGAATCATAGAGTTGGAAGAGACCACTAGGGCCATCCAGTCCAACCCCCTGCCATGCAGGAAATCCAAATCAAAGCATCCCTGACAGATGGCCATCCAGCCTCTGTTTAAAGACCTCCAAGGAAGGAGACTCTGTCACCCTCCGAGGGAGTGCATTCCATTGTCGAACAGCCCTAACTGTCAGGAAGTTCCTCCTAATGTTCAGGTGGAATCTCTTTTCCTGCAGCTTGCATCCATTGTTCCGGGTCCTGTTCTCTGGAGCAGCAGAAAACAAGCTTGCTCCCTCTTCAATATGACATCCCTTCAAATATTTAAACAGGGCGATCATATCACCTCTTAACCTTCTTTTCTCCAGGCTAAACATCCCCAGCTCCCTAAGTCGTTCCTCATAGGGCATGGTTTCCAGACCTTTCACCATTTTTGTCGCCCTCCTTTGGACACGCTCCAGTTTCTCAATGTCCTTTCTGAATTGTGGCGCCCAGAACTGGACACAATATTCTAGGTGGGGCCTGACCAGAGCAGAATACAGTGGCACTATTACTTCTCTTGATCTAGACACTATACTTCTATTGATGCAGCCTAAAATTAAAAAAAAAAAGCTGGTTTTGACTCAGATTGGTTTATATTAGGAATTTGGCCTACCCCAAGCAAAATTGGGCTGATTTGGAGAGCTACTCTGAGGTGCTATCAGGTTTTTAAGGAAGTAATGTTCAAAGGAACACAGAGACACATCTATGTGCGTAGACTGAGACTTTCCCCCTTAAAAAGCTTAATTTAGGAAAAACATCATGATACAAAAAGGAGGGAGCATGGAAGCAGGGGTATAGTTTCATGACTGGTGACTATACCTTCTAATTACAGTCTGTGTTGACTATGCTCTTTCAGTCCCATACTCAGCACTTTTTCTTAACACTCTCTTCTAAGAAAAAGAAAGTTAAAATAGTTTTGGTGGAGTCTGTGGGTCCTGGAAAATGCTAGTTTGCCCTTTTGGTTTTGCCACTGTATGCTCCATTCTGTTGACCACCTTTGCTGTGTTGTGTTAGCTGGGAAATTAGTTCTATTGGGGGTATTATTAGGGTATTACTTAAATACTGTAGGTCCGTGAGACAAGGTATCAAATATTTGAAAAGAAAACCAAACTGTATACAATCACTGGCGTTAATGAGAAGGGCATTTGTACAGCAAAAACATGACCAGTCCTATCTTTATTGTGGAAAAGAAAACTCCAGACCTACTGTATTCCTTGCATCCAGTATGTCCATAAATTTCTGGTCATGTGCTATTTCTATACATTTCCTTGTAAACGTAGGATTCTAGGCATTTTGACAGACAATGTATTTGCAGTAAAATTGTTTCATGTCATTATTTTGTATTTATTTATTTATGCAATTTATGAATTATTCTGTGTAGCCAAGACATCTCAGTGTGGCATAAAAATACAAAGGCAAATATAAATACAACCCTCACACGCACACATAAAATCCTGGTTTATTACTAAATTGGATAAAATATGGAAAATGCAATCTAGAAGAAGGAAGAATGAAAATTGAGGCAGAAAATGTTAATATTATACCATTCCATTTCCCACATCTCAGGATAAATAATCTGAAACACTTTCTCCCCCTTGGAGAGAAAACAAATATTTCTACACAGTATTAGTATTCATGTATCTCCAAGTGTTCATGCTTCTCAAAGTGTTTCAAAAATTATTCTGTGCAGAAATACACAGGTTTTTGCATATAAGAATCATTCAGTTTTGTGTTAAGAATAATCAATTGTTTACAAATAGCCACATGAGGATTTTTTTGTGTATAATGAGAACCTTACACAAAAAATCATACACAACAAAAATAAAACACAACAAAAACATTGTTCAGAAAGCAGCAATATGCCACAAGGAAATTTTCTGCATTTCTTTGGCAAGATCACTGGGTTTTGTGTAAGGTTTTTGATGGGCGAGGATTGTTGTGTTTTGCACAAAAAACACATGCGGCTGTCTGAAAACAGCATTCTTTGTGGAAACCCTCTCCATTCTCATGCAAAATGATCCACATCTATTTCTGCAAGAAAAAAAGTCTCTCTCTCTCTCTCTCCCCAGACACTTTGAAATGTGTGAATACTGGACAAAAACTGCATAAAATTCTGACCACTGTATATTGTTCTTCCTGACTGGGTTTTCTGAGGTTTAGGAAATGCATTTTTCATCTAGGAAATAAATATCAGCCAAAATTCTTTCCAACCCACACAGATATCAAAGAGATCTAGAAGAAGAAAAAATCCAACAATAAAGATGAACACTTCTAAAACTTTAAAATGCTAAAACTTTAAAATGCATCTCGTAATGATCACAGCGAAATGGAATGGATATTTTAGAAAGAACAGCTTTTTACTACAGGGTTGTACACATAAACCCAAAGGCCCATGTTCCTTCCAGCTTGGCATCGTCCTTACCTGGTTATGCAGGCCAATAGCCTCAGGCAGGGATTGGGCAGACCAGACATGGGTCCAATGGATCTTGCCCAATCTTGGCCCAAAAGGCCTTTAATTTGTCTGGAAAGACTGGCTGTGCAATGGAGTTTCTCTGAAACTCTGCATTGACAGCCAGCAGACTAGATGGCCCCAGGCACCCCTTACCTTCAAGTTAACATTTATTGTACTAGCCGAAGGCCATGACAAAACAAGCTTATCAAAAAGCATAAAACATTTAACGCACCCCTTACCTGCTGCCACCATCACATTTTCTCTGAAGACCCCCGTGGCTACCTCTGATATCAGAATGGGGGGCCTGGCCACACAGGTGTTACCAGGCACCCTGTTTCCATCCATACAGGCTGAAGTGGAGACCTTCAGAGAGGATACAAGGTTGGCAGAAGGTAAGGTGGCAGTGGTGGTTCCATCATATGTTGGCATCTGGGTTTGTGAACACCCATCTGTTATTGCATCAGTCCCAGGTATGGTTGGCCAATGGTTTCTTGCTCATCTGTTTAGGCCCTATGATCTCATGCTGGGAATAATTTTACCTATTCCAGAAAGTAGGTTGCTGTTTTAACATTATGAATGAGGAGATGGAAATATTGTCTAGATAGCTGTGAGAAAAATGAATAACGTCAGAGGTTATTACTAAGACTTTAAATTATACCTAGAAACAAACCAGGAACATATTTTGAATTGATCCCAGAAATAATTAGGACCACTTGAAGAGGATACAGTACTTGCATAATATAAGATTAACATTCAATTCCAGCTAGCATTCTTGACATATAGTTTACACCCATTTGAATTTCCAGATTGCTTTTTGTAATCTGGTGACAGGTAATCAGAGATTATGTAATCTTCTGACAGGTAATCAGAGAATGATTTACTAAATCCAAGCTGTCATCATCCAGGAAGGTTTTCAGTAGATTGATAAGACACTCCATGCCACAGTAGTTACTAGTGCCTGTAATAACAGATTTCCCAACCTACCAATTCCCAGTCCTTTAGGCCCATTAGGGGGAGTGTGCCACTTCCAAAATAAGTTCCGGACAGATGAACCACCAGCCATCAACACCTGTGTCTTGCTTGGGTTGAGTTTTTATTTATTGTATGTCATCCAGTCCATTACCACACTCAGAAAAATAGAACCATTGTATATTATTAGAAACAGATTTTGCAATTCATTTGTTCATAATAGTTGTTTTAAAGGCTGTATGTGAATTATCCTTTGAACTAATGAGAAACCAATCTATTTTGGACGTCTGTATAAAATTGTCAATACTGATGTTAGTTCTGCAAGTACTCTATTTCTATACTGGAAACATTTAAGGAGGTTGTGAAAATCTGAGACTTAAAAACTCTTGAATGTGAAATAGGAGTTTTACCACTGTAGATTAGTGTCCAGGCTAGACAGCAGATTTGCCATTTATATGGAAGCTGAAGCTTTATAGAACAATTATGCATGTGGTGGGAAACAAGGATCTGCATAGTGCAATGGCCTGAGCATTGGACTAGGATTTCGGGAGACCCTCAACCATGGAAATGTCTGGGTGAGCTTAGGCAAATCTCACTCTCTCACCCTCAGAGAAAGGCAATGATAAACCGCCTCTGAACAAATATTGCCAACAGATGTGATAGGTTCACATTAGGGTTTCTATATGTCAGAAATGACTTGAAGACACAAACAGTGATTCAGACCTGTTCTGCTCTCTGTGCTTTTGCATGACAAACACAATAGAAATATCCATGCAGCACATAAGAATGGTTCAGATATGCTTTGCAACAACTGTTTATCTGCTTTCATGAATAAGCATCTAAAACTGTTGATGCCAACACATGGATAGATAGAAATTGTCTTAAAAGGAAAGAAACAGAGTTTATGTATCCCAAGACATATCTTGTGGTTTGTTTTAGTGTTCACCATGAATAGAAGGTCGGGATGATTTTCTAGACGGACGTGACAAAAATATTTTGCTTTCAGAATAGACACCACATTTGTCACAAACAAAACAGGTGCTGTGATATACTCAACAGGATAGCAAACACAGCCTGTTTAAGCAGTCTCTGTTGTGCCAGATACCCTCGTCACTCATGGTGGAGCACAGCTGGACTCCACTTCATTGTCTTATACCAGGGTATCTCTTAAAAGATGGCAATGGTTTCCAGGAAGCTACTTCAGAGTCACTTCATTGACTTGACTTGGGACATCATTAGTAAAATAAGGGTATTCAAGGCCACTAGAAAACCTAAGGTCAGTAACACTGGCTGACAGACAGTTGATAAATTAAGTATCCTGCATAGCAAGCATCCAAGGAAGCCTTGAAAAGCGTCAAAGGAGGAAGCCAGCCACACATCCAAACTCGTATGCTTTAGAATTTTATTTCACTGTGGACATCTGAGTCCGGCAGCTGCTGTACTTAGCCTTTTATGTGGCCACAGGTGTTGGCTTCAGTGCTGGAACACACAGTGGTGGGAGACAAAGGCAGGCATAGTGGCAGCTGCCAAGGGCTGTCAATGGTGCCAAATAAACATTGAATGTAAAACAAATATATATGCCAAATGGGCTCCAAATTGAGATTCTCGTTCAGAAAAATTGACTTGTCTTTTGAGAAGCATTATCCATGTACCATGGACAAATGTCCAGAGCTGTTACAAGGTACAACACATGCATTTTGTTAAAACAAAATTAAAAGAAAATGTGGATTTAAAAAAAAGAGGACATTTGGTTTGTAAGAGCAGAAGATTATTAGCTTTTCTGAAACCATCTCACATTCTTGCACATACTGGGTCAAATTAATCCAGGATTTAATGCCTAGTGCTCCTCTGGAATTGAGGAAGGTCACACTTAAAAGAGGGCAGAAATGAGCTTTCCTGAAGGAGCGACATCTCCTGAAATCTACTGAATCTCTCTCATGAGTTACCCCTTCTCTCTGTGGCCAGGATCCAAACTAGTTTATTTTCTTGGAAATGCAGGTCTCTGTGCTATACTGCAAGTTGTTTATGCAAGTCTGAATTTATGTTTTTTAAATGGCTACTATGCCACAGGGGTGTGTGACCAGTTATTCAACATACACAAGATAGAAGATGCCATGGGTAACTTGAATTTAATGGTAGAATTCAAAGGAATAGCCATGTTTGTCTGGCAAATCATTTTACAAAGGAATTTTGTAGCACCTTTGAGATGAACTGAAAGAAAGAAACTGGTAGCATGAGCTTTTCATAGATTTGAACCTACTTCCTCAGATGCACTGGCTCAAATCTACAAAAGCTCATGCTATCAGCTTCTTTCTTTCAGTTAGCCCCAAAGGTGCTACAAGATCCTTTTGCATAGTGAAGTATGTGGTCTTTTTGGTTCCCAATTGCCAAGTACGATATTCTATCCCTTACCTTCCTGAAGCAATAACAAATAAGCTGGTGAGATCCCAGTTATGAATATGAGGGGAAATGTGCAGAGGAAGGACTAAATAATTTTTGTACTGTTTTTACTCAATATGTTATTCTTTTAATATGATGGCTACTTCAGGTGCTGCAGAAAGAGGCCAGACAAGTGATAATACTATGTTCCCAGAAGCTACACTGCTTTTGTTGTGATGGAAAATTCTCTGCCTGTTGGGCTGTGGCATGGTTTCCAATACTTAATTAATGCTTTGTAGATTAAAAAAATACACCCTAAACTACAAGGAGTTAAAATAGAATCAAAGAACCAGACAGGATTTATGTCTCTGAAGAGAAAAAAAATCCAATAAAAACTTGCATGTGTTAATTTCAGGGGAATATTTTAAGTCATGCAGATAGAAGATAATTATTTCTAAACTGGTTGAAGTGATGAAGTTGTGAACCTTTTCTATCATCAATGAATACAAATGTATGACAATTCTTAGGATTTTGCTATACTCTCAAGGACAATCAGAATTTTAATTAGAATGTCCATTGCCTTTCCAGTTTCAGGGCTTCATTTTTACATTTTGGATGGAAATAATATTGTTAATCCAGGATCTTTCTACATATAAAATAAAATATTTAAAAATACTATGATAATTATTTGAATTCATGTATGATACCTCTGCAGAAGGATATATTTTGGAGCTTAAGGTATTTCCATATACCACTAGTGTACAAATTATTGGGAGGGATACCCATATATGTATAATAATAACAAGTAGATCTAATAATAAATATTGCTATTAATTATTAGTATAATAATTAGTATAATTTTTATTATAAGACTCCTGGTCCTATGGAACTAAAAGTGAGCAACAGGAAGGGAAGCAGGAAGACATGAGAGGAAAATGAGGAAATTTGTATAACAAGAAAGGAAGGATAATCGATAATTAGATTTCATTTTAGTGAAGGGTAAACACAAAGGTTAATTTTCATACATACCTTTTTTCTTTTTTAAAAAAATCTGGAACTGGCCAATCCTGTCTTCAGATATGACTGCTCCTGCCCCATTTCTCTGTTATTCATAACTAAATATGCAGATATACATGAATACATGGAGAGTAAATATTCTGGATGGGGCCAATGCTTATTGCTCACACAAAGGCAAGGGTTGTTGACAGGGTACACTGCAGAATCAAACCTTATGCTAGTGACAACATTTGCCAGTCTTCAAAGAAACACTGTGATTGTACAGACACATATTAATTATACAATTTATATTTATATACCAGTATTCTAGAATGCCATGAACCTGTCTGGATACAGAGAAGGCAGGTTCTTATAACCTCATTCTCTAATAGATAACAAAAACCAGCTGTAGCAGCTGGTGATTTCCCTGTCAAAGGGTGGTGAATATGCTTTCTGTTTTAATCCAGATTTTAAAGGTACTAGCCAAAGTGCTGAACTCTAGTCCCAAAAATGGATTCAGCACCTTGGATAACTCCTTTTAAATTCAGATTAAAACCTGTAGTTGATTCATCTGCCCACTAAGATGGAAACCATCAGGCACTGCAAACCAGTATATGCTGCTTAAAGTGCTTTGAAAGAAGGATCCGAGCAGAAGTACAAAACTACAACTGTCATGCTTCATTTCTCTCTCTCCCCCTCCTTTATGAGCTATTACATGGCCCATTTTCATGAGCATAAATAGGTCATAGAACTACCTTCTACATTTTTACCAGGACCCTTGGGAGTAATGATGGACAATTTGTGGCTCACAAATGTTGATGAACTGCAACTTCCATCACCCTTGGCCAGCATAAATGGTATTGAGAGATGATGCAAGTTGCATTTCAGCATCACAAGTTGCCCACTTTAGGCCTAGTGCATCTATAACAAATAACATTGCTGTGGCTTTTGAAGGAGAGAAGAGCAACAAGGCACATTCCATTCTGTTTGATCCCTAGTGGCTAGTGAGAGGCCCTTCCTCCACGATCCAATAACCATTGCTGGAACCATAGAAGAGGAAGGAGCTCGAACATGTTGAACTTGATTCTTATAATACCATCCCCTTTTTGTTGTGTGTCATGTCTTACTTAGATTGCAAATCTGAGGTTAAAGAATTGTCAAACTGACTAATTGTAAGCTGCTCTAGGAATCTTTATAGTTGAAGGCTGCAATATAAATATTCTAAATAAATGAACCAACTCATAAGAGTCACCACCAGGATCCAACATGTTTCAGGGATTAGGTCTCAACTGAGTAGCTTGATTGAGCCAGACATTTAGTGAAGGCTTGGGAAACTTAGAAGTCCCCCCAAATATTAGGAGGTCATTGAAGATGGACATTTATTAAAGAGTTCAGAAGCAGTGTGATATCTCTTCTTCTCTCCCCTTTACTTAATAATAATAATAAAATAATAAAATTTATTTGTATCCCGCCCCTCTGAGAACAATTGGGGCAGCTAACAAGTTAAAAATATACAACATATCAAAACCCTGGTACCCTCCCCCTTCTTACTTCAGAAGTAAGAGCCACTATCACCAGCTGAGACATATGTGGCTTTTGATACTCGTTGACTTTTTGATACTCGTTGACTTTTTGATACTCAACATTAATACTTAAAATATGTAAAATATTTTTTTTCTGGTTATTTAGTAGTATAACCACATGCTATGAAAAATATGGAAAACCATTTGATACTTGGATATTTATTTTCTGCTGTGGGTCACTATCTCAGTTTGAAAGCACATGAAATTGGGCGTTGAGTTGCACCTATCTCCTTCTCTGTGTCGCCTGACTCTGCTCTCGCCACTTGGTTGTCTCCCTTCACATTCAATCTCTTAGTGTACAGAATGTCATTTTTGAAAATATTTCATTGTAGAGCATCATGTACCCAGGTGGTGCTATGGAGAGAGAGGAGGAGGAGAGCAGTTGCTGGGAAGCCATTTTGAGTGGTGAGTGTTTGGATTTTTTTTAAGACCTTAGGAGAGTGTACTGTTTCTGAGGGGGTGGAGCTTCTGTGAGTCACATCTGTGAGTCACTAAGGGGTGGAGCTAGGAATTTAGCTCTATATAACTCCTCCCAGAACCTTTCCAGGTTAGTTCCTGCCAGAGAGAGAAGAAGGAGAGCAGTTGCTGGCACCCATTTTGAGTGGTGAGTGTGCTTGTTGCTGAGGGGGTGGAGCTTCTGTGAGTCACATCTGTGAGTCACTAGGGGGTGCAGCGGGGAATTTTTTTAACTAGGGAAAAGTACAGCAGAAGCAGCAAAGCAGCAGCAAACTTTGTCTTTAGAGGTTCTCCTTTACATTTTTTGCTTTTTTCAAAAAGGACTTTTGGGGGTTTCTTGCTCAGAGGAAGTGAGTCAGAAACTTACCCTCAGAATGAGCTAGCAGCCAGGACATCTTAAAGTTGTATCCCCAGAAAATTGACCTCAGTGACAGGGATTGGTGAAAAGACCAGGCCAACAGGCCCTTTTACATTCGTGTTTGCCAGAAGAATTTTTTAGGAGGAAGCCAACAGTCCTGCTTCAGCGATTACTTAAGACTTCTCAGTATGGACACTAAGGGAACTGCTGCAGTCAGTGGGGTGTTTGTCTTCTTGCCTACAGATGTGGAGAACGTCACATGCACCAAGTGCAAGTTGGTAGCACTCTTGGAGGAGAAAGTCCAGCAGCTGGAGTCCAGAGTAGCTACACATCAGCATATTAGGGAGCAAGAGGATTTCCTGGACAGAACGGAACGAACGGTCTTGGACAGGGACCACACAGAGGAAGTTGCTGGGGTGGGGGAGGAGGTCACTTCACATACAAAGGAGGCAGACAGACAGAGGAATGTCACACAGAGAAGTTGGGAAAGAAGGGATTGTTCTGGGAGCTTGCAGCTAGAGAATTGATTTGAAGCTATTTCCCTTATGAAGGAGGACAAGGAAGAGCAGCATGGACAGACTTCAGGTACAGAGCAGGGAAGCCTGAAAGTTCCACCAGAGGGAACAGCCGCTGCTAATCCTCGGAAGAGGCATGTAGTCATGGTGGGAGACTCCTTGATGAGCAGTACAGAAGCAGTGATTTGTAGGCTTGACAAGATGTCTCGAGAGGTGTGTTGTCTCCCTGGGGCAAAGATCCATGATGTGACAGAGAGACTAACAAGACTAGTCAAGTCTACTGACCAATACTAGACCAATGACACTGCAAGACACAGCCTTCAGAATATCAGAAGTGATTATGAGGCTCTGGGTAGGAAGCTGAAAGAAATGGATGCATAGATTGTCATCTCATCTCTTTTGTCAGTTGAAGGGCACGGACCAGGAAGGGAGACGAAAATAGCAGAGGTGAATAACTGGCTCTGCAGATGGTGCTGCCAGGAATAATTTGGATTCTTTGATCATGGTCTGCGGTTCCATGAGGAGGGACTTCTGGCAAGGGATGGATTGCATCTCATGCCAATTGGAAGAAATGTTTGTGCCAACAGTCTCAAGAACTTTTTCAGGAGGGCTTTAAACTAGTTCCGTGGGGGAGGGAGGCAATATTAAGGAAGGCAAAAGGGCTGGAGAAAATAGCCAAACTGTCATAGAGGGAACAAGGCAAAGAGTGCAAGGACCCAACAGTGTGAGGCAAAACAGCAAGTAAAGGGGACACATGGTCTTCAGTGTCTCTACACTAATGCACAAAGCATGGGAAATAAGCAAGATGAACTTGAACTCCTAGTACAACAAAGCAAATATAATATAATAGGCATCACTGAAACCTGGTGGGATGAGTCTCATCACTGGAATGTAGAAATAGAAAAGAGACAGTGAATAAAGTAGATGTGAAAATGTGAGAAGGGCTAAAAAGAGTCACTGATGAAAATAAGAGTAGAAGTGCTGAAGACAAGAAGATTATTTTTAGGGAAGGTTTGAATATTATATGTTTACTTTGTATGAATGTATGTAGGGTTATATGTTATTTTGTATGTATGTTTAATATGTATTTTTTCCTTGTAAGCTAATATTATTATCATTGGAATGTAGAAATAGAGGGGTATAACCTTTTTAAGAGAAAGAAGCCAAGCAGGAAAGGAGGAGGAATAGCATTATATGTCAGGGATATTTACACCAGTGAAGAAATCCAGGACATCAATCTTGGAAGCCAGGTCAAGAGCATCTGAATAAAAATGAAAGGGGAGGGAAACAACAAGGATGTTATGGTGAGAGTCTACTACAGACCCCCAAGTCAGATGGAGGAATTGGATGATACCTTTCTAGAACAGATGACTACACACTCAGAAAGAAGAGATGTAGTAGTGATGGGTGACTTCAACTATACGAATATTTGCTGGAAGTCAAACTCAGCCAAATCCTCAAGGTCTAGCAAATTCCTCACTTGCCTCGAAGACAATTTAATTGTCCAAAAGGTTGGAAAGGCAACAAGGAGGTTAGCTATTTTGGATCTGATCCTAACCAACAAAGATAACTTGGTTAATGGGGTGCAAGTGGTGGGATCCTTAGGTGGAAGTGACCATGTTCTCCTGGAGTTTGTTATACAATGGAAAGAAGAAGCCAGCCATAGTCAGACACACATTCTAGACTTTAGGAGAGCGGATTACAGTAAACTTAGAGAAATACTGGAGGTGATCCCATGGTCAGGAATACTATAGGAGAAGGGAGTTCAGGATGGATGGGAATTTCTCAAAAGGGAGATATTGAAGGCACACTCTAAAACAGTTCCAATGAGGAAGAAAAATGGGACGTGTCTCAAGAAAACAGGCTGGATGACTAAGAAACTTCCAATTGAGCTAATTTTTAAATAGAACATATATAAGAAGTATTGAGGGTGATCCCGTGGTCAGAAATACTAAAAGGGAAGGGAGTTCAGGACGGATGGGAGTTTCTCAAAAGGGAGAAACTGAAGGCACAATTTCAAACAGTTCCAGTGAGAAGGAAAAATGGGAGGTGTCTCAAGAAACCAGGATGGATGACTAAGGAACTTTCAACCGAGCTAAGTTTGAAACGGAACATGTATAAGAAATGGAAAAATGGGGAAATCAGCCAAGAGGAATTCAAACAAATAACTAACATGTGTAGGGGTAATGTCAGAAAAGCTAAAGCACAGAATGAACTCAGGCTTCCTAGAGAGGTTAAGAACAACAAAAAGGGCTTTTTTGGATATGTCCACAGCAAAAGGAAGAAGAAGGAAACGGTAGGGCCACTGCATGGAGAAGATGACAAAATGTTAACAGGGGACAGAGAAAAGGCAGGATTACTCAACACCTTCTTTGCTTCTGTATTCTCACAAAAGGTAAAGTGTGCTCAACCTGAGGATAATGGAGCAGAGGACAGAATAGGGGAATTTCAGCACAGAATAAGTAAAGAGATAGTAGAGGAATATCTGGTTAATTTAAATGAATATAAGTCTCCAGGACCTGATGAATTACATCCAAGAGTATTAAAAGAACTGGCAAATGTAATATCGGAGCCCTTGGCAATAATCTTTGAGAACTCCTGGAGAACAGGAGAAGTCCCAGCAGACTGGAGGAGGGCAAACGTCCCCATCTTCAAAAAGGGGAAAAGAGAGGATCCCAATAATTATCATCCAGTTAGTCTGACATCTATACCAGGAAAGATTCTAGAACAGATCATTAAAAAGAGAGTCTGTGAACATTTAGAAGGCAATTCCATAATCACAAAAAGTCAACATGGGTTTCAGAGAAAGAAGTCATGCCAGACAAACCTAATCTCTTTTTTTTTTATAAAACTACCAGCTTGGTAGGTGAAGGGAATGCTGTGGATATAGTATATCTTGATTTCAGTAAGGCTTTTGACAGGGTTCCACATGACATTCTTGCCAACGAGCTTGTAAAATGTGGGCTAGACAAAGTAACTGTTACATGGATTTGTAATTAGTTGACCATAAGTTTCAGATAAAGTGGAATAACGAATTATATGACTTACTGTGGTTTAAACAATCTATAGAGCTTAGGGGTGCAAAAGCAAATCTTGTCCAAATCCCAAACAAACAGAGGTTTGTGGCTGTTGTTTTGAGCTTTATTAATGGGTATTATAACCACATTAGCACAAAAATTGAAGTCTCATCAAGTTCTGCTTTTCTCTAAAATCAGCCTTCACTTCTGTAGCGTTTATTCTGCATTCTCTCTTGCTCTTAAAAAAACATTTTCTGTTCTCTGAGTTCTTTGCTTTAGGTAGCTTTTTGTAAAGGAATTTGCATAAAGGGCTCAGAAAAGGATGCTGCAAAGCAGATTTAATATAAAAGGAAGTCAAGGAAGATAGGCTGTACAAATGAATCAGTTTCCTATTAAGCTGGAAGAGGGCAGGTTTTTAAAAAAGATACCATAAACAAAAACAAAATCAAATGAGTTAAAAGTAGAACAAGGTAATAGAAATAAGAGGAAGAGAGACAAATAATAAAGGCATTTTTACAAGAAATGTGGCAAAAAATATATATACTGTATAAATGCCATACCCTCCAACTGTCCCAGTCTGGCAGGGACAGTCCCACTTAATCTTATCCAGTCTTTAAAATGTCTCAGTGTTTCGCTTCTCCTCCCACTTTTCCCTCTTGTCCTCAGTTTATTTCCATTGCTGTAAAATGAGTTGAAAGTCCAAAAGCAGTAGGAGGGATCAAAGTCTTGCTCTTTGCTGGAGGCTGATACAAAATCAAACAGCTGAAGCCTCCTTCAGCATATCCTTTCTTCCCCATTAATAATGTTTGTCATCCTGGCCCCACTCATTTCGCAGATGAAAACCAGGTTACATGTGGCCAAGTAACATCAGAGGTTGCATATATACTGCAGAAAATAATCCAGTTTGACACCACTTTAACTGCCATGGCTTAATGCTATGGAATTCTGGGAACTGTAGTTTTGTGAGACACTTAGCCTTCTCTGTCAGAGAGATCTAGTGCCACAACAAATTACAAATCCCAGGATTCCGTATCATTGGCCCCATACAGACAGGCCAGAATAAAGCACTTCGGGTCACTTTGGAGGTATGCTGCTTAAATAATGCATGTGTACTAAGAGTCCGGAAGCCGTGCCAAAGCCACGATCCAGTCCTAAGGACCATCTGAAGACAACATGCAAGCTATGGCTGAAATACTGTTGATACAGGCAGTGCACCTCTGTGGGCTGTGTAGGCTGGAAGGAACAAAGCTGCAGCACAATGGCCATGAGGGAAGTACAGTAAAACAGTGAAGAAAGAAGTTTCCCAGGGCTGGTAGATTTTGCCTGCTTTTGCTTGCCACTGCTGTGCAGCCTTGAAAAAAATCCAAGCACTAGGGTAGGGCACTGAAAGGCTTCTGACTGGTGTTACTTCACCTCTATCACTCCCTCCAATCATGCCCACATCCTATTTAAAACCATTTTCTCTGATGAAGAAAATTTTGCTTTCAAAAGCTTGCACATATATTTTTGTTCCATTTTCCCCAGTGAAGAATTGTTGAGTTTTGAAAGCTTGCATAGATATTTTTCTTCCTTTTTGAATTGGCCTTTTTGAGTTGGCCTCATGAAGATATTAAGGGGTCCTAAAATCTCTAAAGGCACCAGATCCCATCTGTTCTTGGAAGCTAAGCAGGATCAGCCCTGGTTAGTACTTGGATTAGAAACTGCCAACAAATACCAGGCATTGTAGGTTATATTCCAAAAGAGGGAACTTGCAAAATCACCTCTGAGTATTCCTTAACTAAAAAAAACCCTACAAAATTGTTAGGGTCAAGTTGACAAGCAACTTGAAGGTGTGTGCGTGTGCGCACACACACACACACATTAGAACAGTATGTACTTGGGTATTATAGAAGTATCATAATAGAGTGGACTGATAACTTTGGACTGTCATACTTTGAACATATCATGATAATAACATGACATATTGGAAAATACAATAATGTTCACCAAATTGGAAGGCAGTAGAAAAAGAAGAAGACCATGTTACAAGTGGATCTATTCCTTAAAGGAAGCCATAGCCCTGGGTTTGCAAGACCTGACCAAGTTTTATGGAGGTTTCTCATTCTTAGGGTTGCTACAAGTCAAAGCTGGGCAAGTGGCAAATGACAGCAACCGTAATATCCTTGTGTCCCACTTTGGTGCTATCCATAGGCATATGATTAGTAACTGTGAGAAATAGGATGCTGAACTACATTAATCATTTATCTGACCAGCATGGTTCCTTTTCTGTACTTGGGATGATTAGGGATTTGTTTGTTTGTTTGTTTCATTTGTATGCCACCGTTCTTCCCAAAGGAATTCCTTGTCCATTTTACTGTGAACTGGGGAAAAGGCAAGTTTCACTACTAGAAAAGATGTCTAATTTTCTTTAAAAAGGAAGCACAGAAAAACTTTTTCAGGATGTATTGAATATGTGTTTGGCATTAAGGGGAGAAAGCTCCTTTTGTTTCTTACAAACTACATTTTGTAACATAACATGAGTCAACTGCTCCTGGATGCATATATTCAGTCTGGATTTGACAGAAAAGTCACACCAATGGCAGAAATCCATAAATATATTGGCTTACATTTTTCATTCTGTTTAGCACATTCAAGTAAGCCTGGTTATATTCTTTTTTCTTTGTCACTAATGCCAGACTTATGAGCCCTGGCACATGCTCTTTTGAATCAATCTTTTATAA
Organism: Sceloporus tristichus; assembly: GCA_016801065.1. Classification (NCBI taxonomy): domain Eukaryota; kingdom Metazoa; phylum Chordata; class Lepidosauria; order Squamata; family Phrynosomatidae; genus Sceloporus; species Sceloporus tristichus. The sequence continues at coordinate 10,297 of JACSCI010000363.1, read as the reverse complement.
TTGTCATATGTTAAAATTTCTGTAACTTGAGAGAAATTTCAAAAGTATCAAATGTGACTTTTGGAAACTAATTAGTGACACATGGACAGCTATGTGTTTTGCTCAAAACCTACGTTATTGTTGTTTGCGAGTCTTCCCTTCAAATACTCTCAAATGCATGAGGGCTTTTTTAAATACTCAATAGTGTACCTTTATTTTTAGCTATACCAAGTGAAGATATGATAACAGTATTTTTTTAAAAAAAATAGTTACTATAATAAATTAGCAGGATTGACTATGAACACTAATACTGAGTCCCTTCATATAAATATTAGCCCATTGACACGAAGAATAAGTAACCAGACTTTTCAAATTAAAACATATTTAAAATATCTTAAGTCCTTGAGAGTTCAAATTTATAAGAATTAGAATAACATTTTACTCTGTAACTATAATTTAATAATGAAGAAGATTAAACATGATATAATTAAGTAGAATAAATGAAACTTGTCACCCTTAGATCAAATCCAAGCAGTTAAAATGATTGCATTTCCAAAACTACAGTATCTTTTTCCAGGAAAAAGATATCCCATCATGATAAGGTCATTTAAAAAACTGGCACAATGTTAAATAAATGTATATTAAATTTATATTTAATAAATATGATCAAGGCTACAAATGGGATGTATGCTAAAGTGCAACATGGAGTAAGTAAGTAAGATACCTCCTAATTTTTTCCCCAATCTGGGATCAATTAAATTACAATTTGGAAAAAAATTAATCTATATAGATTCATATCGACCCCATACAGGCTACAGAATCTTTTATCTTTTGAACAGATAGAACAAATTTTGGATTCACACAGGATTAATTGGCCTTCATTTCTTCAAATTGAAAGCCTAGTAAAGCAGATGAAAATAAAATAGATAGCTATTAAAAATTGTCAGAGTCTGATCAATTGGATATGGTTGGTAACTCCAAAAGAATTGTATTCAGACTGTACAGTGTACCCTTCCCATCTGTGGAGGTTTGGTCCCTTCCCCCAGATGTCAAAAAACTCAGACAATCACACAGTTACAAGGACCAATAGTCATAATTTGAACTGTTATATCTTTTGTAGACTCTGTTACTATAATTTTATATTTTATATAATAGTGGGAGGTCTGGACAAGAATTAAATTAAAACTATTCTTTTCTTTCACTTTTTATTGTTGTAGAATTGATTGCAGAGGTAGGGGGGATAATAGGGGAAGGGATTGTTGTTAGTTTTGCTTGATGTTATGCTTCACAATGGAATGAATAAAGTATTTAACAAGACAATAATTTCATGCAACAGCTATGGACAGTAAAAGAATCCACATCGGTTTAGTGTTGGACAAGGACTCCAGGACTCCAGACTTTGGATCTCCATTCAGTCACAGACATCTGCTTGGTGACCTTGGACAAGTCACATACTTTCTCAGCCTTAGTGGAAAGCAGTAAGAAACTGCTTGTGAATAAATTCAGCCAAACAAATCCTAGGATAGGGTCACCATAACTGATAGCTGATTTGCAAACAAATAATGGCCCTGGAAACTGACATCTCAGAAAACTTCTGATGACCCCCTTCCTTTCAAATACTTCATCCCTATTTTTAATCCCCCAAATTCATAATTAATCTGGAGAATACAACAAGCAAAGCAATTTCCCTGCAGGGAAGTGTTTTTTTAATGAGAATAAAATTCACAACAAGTTTCGAAGTTCTGTTCTTGGATATATTTAAAATTTAATGCAACAAATGTTATTTTTAAAGAGTTTTGTGTTTATATTTACTATGTCCATAGCAACAAAAGAGGAGAGTTTCTGAGGAATAATTACAGTTAATCTGAGACATGGTATGGATGTATATAATTACTCTCATCCACTTCAGAAAATCATTTCCTCCTCATGTGTATCAGAGGAAGTGAAATATTGCTGAGTCCAAGAGAGCTAGCATAGCATAGTTTTTTGAGTGTTGGACTAGACTCTGGAGACCAGGATTCGATTCCCAGCTTGACCATGAAACCCACTGGGTGACCTTGGATAAGTCACACTCTCTCAGCCCCAGGGGAAGGCAGTGGCAACCCTCCTCTGAACAAAGCTGGCCAAGAAAGCCCCATGAGTAGTGCATCTTAGGGTCACCATAATTTAGAAACAACCTGAAGGCACACAACAACAAATCTAGAAATTGAATCCTTATTACGGTCATAGACCAGCACAAATCTATAAATATATTTTAAATACTTTGCATTATTTACCTTAACATATAAAACTGTATTCCAAATGCTTATTTCACATGCACCGAAAAGAAAGCAAATTCCTTCATTGCTATAAATTCTAAACCTTAAGGCCCTCTCAACGTTGCCCTATTTATGCAAAAGAAGTAGTAGGGAATGAAGAGGCCTTTAAATGTGAGGATGCTTTGAGAGATATGAAACGGGTTAGCTAAAATGCTGATTAACAGAACCTCTTCTCCTCTTAGGGAAGCATTTCCCGTATTACCAACACACAGCTGTTAAATGGGATGCTGTTTAATCAGAGTCAGAACCATTCCCTTTCACTTGGACAATTCTGAATGCCTTTCACAGGAAGCGAAGTATGAGTTTGGGCGGGTGGATGGGTGCAGGGGGAGAAATGGCTGTCCCAGAAATGAATCAACAAAAACCCTGAACATCTGCTCATCAGAAACACCAGAAAGTAATGTATTTTATTTATACAACTCTTCACGATGGTCATGGCATGCAGAATAAGTCTGGATGATTAGAACTGATGTCATATATATTTATCAGGGACATATATTTTATAGCATTTGTATTTGCCGTGTAGTCATTTTAAAGCCTCCAGTGGCTTTTATGTTGGCTTTTCTGTATTGAATATGTATATGGGAACTGCTAATGTTGCTGCTGCCACTACTACTACGGTCTTTTTTATTCTTTATTTTGTTTTAATAGGATTTTTTTCAGGCACTGTAGAGGATACTCAGGCTGCATCTACATTGCAAAATTAATGCAATTTGACACTGTTTTGTGACATATTTAGCCTTCTCTGTCAGAGAGCTCTGGTGCCTCAACAAACTACAAATTCCAGGATTCCATAGGATGGAACAATGGCAATTACAATTAATTAATACAATTAGTTAATTCTGCAATGTGGCAACAGACCCAGCAGTCAAGGTTAGGGTTGGAGTCAAAATTAGGTTTAGAGTTGGACTGCTCCAGCTGTTGAAATCATTTGCTGAAGTTTAGATTTGGATTAGAGGTGGTTTGGCTGTATAGATCAAGCAGGAGCAGGAAGTGAAGCTCTTTATACCTTGGTCCATCCAGTTGCAGACACAGTGCACTGATGTTAGATCCAAGCTGATTGTGTCTGAAGAGTCTTGGATGGTTCCTTATATTACCCTCCAGGCTACAGATATCAAGGCCAATGATATGCTGGATAACCGTGTCCCAACATTGTGTCTGGGTTTCCCTGGGGTTTGCCTCCCTTCTCTTGCCTGAGCTAGATGGAACCCCTTGAGACCACCTTTTATCTAAAGAACTTGCTGCCACCACCAGTTATTAACTCTTCCCACTTTAGCACGCATTGGGACATTGCTGGGGAATTCCACTGGTATTTCTTGTTGACATTAGGAAAGGGCTAAGCTAAGGCTCATGAAAAAGGAGTACAAGAGAGGCAGAGTACTTTTCAAAGAAAAAAAGTTTTATTCTAAGTACCCTGTATATCTAAGTTATATCTTCCAATATAAGCTACCCATTTTCCTAAATTCTGAGCTTTGGTGTCAATTATGGCTACTGTTGATACTCCTTAGCTTTTCCTGAAAGCCTGCAGCGCAGTACTTGGTGATTTCTTTCTACCTGTATATCTGAATGTCATCCTCTCTCTTAATAGTCCCTTGCCAAGTTTTAAACATTCTGCCAAGCAGGGAAAATTAATAACAAGGAGTGAAAATGTTTTTAATATAACCCCAGTACCTGTAGGCTATTCTTATTAATTTTTTTCTCCATACACCACACCCCTTGCTCACATTCAGAGACATAAAAAGAATACACATATTCCCAGGGAGCAAAAAACTGAAAAGAGCCCTCAGGACATGTCATTTGGCACATATTTATTTCTGCAGAATGTTGAAATCATTGCATCTTTGTCATCATTTCTCATTCATTGCTTTTGAATATGAAAATACTTCAGGGAATCCTCCCAAATCAAATGCTATAATTCTAATGCAACTGTCGCCCAAAGCTCCAGACAATAACATCCCCAGCTGCAACACTCCTCCCACCTTTCTGTGTAGACTAGCAACCTCTAGTATCCCTTCCTTTTTAAAAAGTAAAATTAACATCTCCTGCTTGATACTGGGGATACTTTATAAAGCAATCTCCACCCCAAGAAAGTTAACACTGAAGATGGTCTTGTAAGAGTATGTCTGTTTGTTATAAAAGGAAGAATCCAAGACAATCAATAGGATAATAAAGAAGACAACAAGAAAGCCATACCGTGGAGATACCGTGCTGCCCTCCTGTGCCATCACTGGTGCAACTACACCACATGAGTACACCATCGTGATTTTCCAGCCTTCAAAAAGCCACCAATAAAATTGAAGATTGATAATAAAAATGGCAGATTAGTGCGTAAATGCTTGCTAGTCTACACAAAAGGGTGAGTCTTTTTTTTTTTTTTTGGTAGGGGACTTTGTTGTTATTTTCCATCACATTGACTTCAAATTATGGTGACTCTATAAATGAGAGAACTCCATGAGCCTGAGCCATCAATTACCTTGCTCAGGTCTTGCAAACTCAGTCCAGTGGCTTCCTTGATTGAGCCAAGCCAACTGTAATGCAGTCTCCCTTTTTTACTGCTGATTTCCACTTTATCATCTTTTCCACTGAGTCATGTCATCTCATGATGCGCCCAAAATACAACCTCAGTTTAATCATTTTCTTGTGAGCAGTCAAGCTTGATTTGTTCTCAGACCCATTCATCTTTTTAGTAGTTTACGATATATGTAGAACTCTTCTCCAGGACCATAGACATACCAAGTGTGTGGTCCTGGAGAAGAGTTCGACAGATAAGGTATAACCCTAAGCAACAAGGATGTGGAATGGACAAAATCTTAATAAGAAAAAAAAAACTTTTTGGAAAGGGACATTTTTAATAGGGAAACAATGGCATATGTTTAACCCATCCATCACCTACTGCTTTCCTGCTCTAAACTGTTCCATCTATTCTCCTTCCTGCCACATCCGCCCTGCAAGGTTCCAAATTGTTTATCCTTGCAGACATACACTTGCAATCCTTCTGGGGAAGGAACTTGGGAAACAGCTTATGGAGAAAGAGATTTTGAGTGATTTTTCCACCACTTCTTTGTTCCAGACTATTTCCTGGCAAATCATACCTCTTCTTTGTTCAAATCAAAAGGTCTTGTTACATTGTGCTAACATTTATTTTTGCCAATGAAGAAAGAAAGAGCTATAGTGTTGCTTTTGCACAATCTTCGTTGTTTGGATTCTCTCTTGTCTTATCTCTGCTTTATTGCTATCCTTCAAATCAACTCAGATTTATAGCAAACCTATCAGCAAAATCTGTTCCAAGAGGGTTTGTCATTGCCTTCCTCTTAGGCTAGGTGTGTGGGACTTATCCAAGGTGGGATTCTATGGCTAAATGGGGTTTTGAACTCTGGTTTCCTGAAGTTCTAGTCCAACATTCAAAACTATAACACCATGATGGCTCTCTACTACAATGGGCCCTCTCTTTATGTGGGGGATCCTCCCACATAAAGGAATATCTGCCTATGCTCAAGCCCCATAGGGGCACATGTATGTGGTGGCATGGCGCATGTGCACCACAGGCACACATGCCATTGTTACTCTCCCCATGTAGTTTACACGTACACTGGAAGCTACATAAAATGCATCCACGCATGGCACAGGCACACTGTACTCACTTTATTTATTATATCAAGGAAGAAACAAGGAGTTAAGATAGATGCATTATGGTTGGTTTTCTTGGCTCTCCTCTATGTACTGCAGGTATGCAGTGACAAAAACAAACAAAAACTAGGCTCAAACAGAGATGCCAACATTTTGACCTCAACGGTAGTTCATACACAACCCAGAAGTCAACGTACACTGTCTGATATATTTACAATCCAAACTAGCACACCAACTCCTCTCCAATCCACTATCCTCCACCCACACCTGCTTTGGGTTTCAGAGTCCTTATATACATTACTAACAACTAAGGACTAACACCTGGTGTTCCTCACCATTTACAGCCATATAATTAATTTATAACATAAAAGGACATTTTACGCAACAGGTTTATGGCCATTGGCTATCCTGAATCATATCTTAGAAACTATGGGCAAATATTCCCACGTGGGTGAAAGTTACACTCACAACACCAGCAGCCTTTAGCTTCATTGGCCCAAGTAAGAAGAGTTATTGAACTCCAATATGGCAGTAAATATGGGAAATGCTAAAAATATGAAACAAATCAGTGGATTGCCAATTCAGTACTAAGCCGATGCCCTAAATCTTCCAGAGCTGCTATACCCTTGACCTAAGAAGGTTACAGTAATGCGATCTGTGATCCTGGAACTCTCAGTGTAAGTTGTGTATCTGCCATATGCTCATCAGATGGTCTGATGCAAGCTGATCTCTCTTAGCCTCAGCACTCATACCTGTAATAAAGTCATAAAAATGCTAACCATCTTTATAGGATGGTTATAAATATTGCCATGAAGTCATATGGACAATCTAAATTGCTATAAAAATTCCAAGTGGCATAGCTGCAAAATAAATTTCCTACATGCATGGTATATGATTATTTTTAACTTCCAGTTTATTACCAGAATGTTGACATTCATTTCAGTGCTCTTAACTGTCTTTTATCTTCATTCTCCATTCCAAAAGCCATTTTATATATAATAACATATTAGATTGGCCTTAATTTGAAATGTACATTCATTTGAATTTTCAAGTAGAGTATTTGAAAGGAAAACGGTATATTAAACATCTCTGGTGAGATCTAATGGGTTTATAAAAATAGAAGACAGCAAACTTAAGCTCCTAAATATTGATAGCCAAACATCATGTCCTCTCGCTGTGATTTTTTTTTTTCAAATTGGTAGAAATGGTCATAGGCTCAAGACATTTAGGCTGTGTCTTGGAAATGCATAAAAGGGATATTAGTCCACAGCATTTTGAAGGCCAGTGAAGTATTGCAAGTTTTCATTTATGGTACAGGATAGAGTTTGGGGGGGGGAAATTAAATATTGCTACTACGCTGAAAGCCGCATGACAAAGAGGAAATGATGCACACAGTCATGATGTGTGCACCATGGCACACCATGTGCACAAGCCCCATTAGTTTCAATGGGGCTCAAGCATACACGGAACTTGCCTTATGCAGCAGGGTCCGGAAAGGATCCCTTCATAATACAAGGGCACACTTGCATTGCATTACTACTATATGAAGATGATGATGGTTGTTGATGATGATGATGACGACGATGACTGCAGTGAGTCCTACCCATCCATGGGGGTTTGGTTCCAGTCCCTCATACACAAAATGCAAGAGCTCAAGCCCATATCAATCAATGGATAGTGACATGTGCATACCTATGTCAGCATGCCTGTGGGCACATGCTGCCATTGGCTAATATGGGGTGGGGCGATCCATGGGTGCTCTAATCCACAGATGGCTAGTCTGCCAATAGAGAAGGCTCACTGTATGATAGTTGTTGTTGTTCAAGAATGTCACACTGATTTGCATTCAGTTGCTTATAAGCAAGAATGATTAAACCAAGGCAGTAGATGCCTGTACATCAAGCCACAGGAATATTTGACTATTGTCATGTGATATCATTAATTTGACTGAGTCCAAGAAAAATGATGTGTAGCTTGATAACTGTGCTTCATAATAACAGTACATTGATGGATAATCAGAATTCCAAAAAGATACATGCTAAGAAGGAGTCCAGCTTCAAATGTTAGTTCTAGTTAAAAATAAACTCAGTGTCAATTTGTATGTGATTTTTTTGGGGGGGAGGGGAGAATCAGAAAACTGACAGGTTTCATATTGCCATGTATACATAACTGATAATTTGAAATTTTATTAGAAGCAATGTTATAAATATCAGTGGCCACTTTCTACAAAGATAAAAATAATATGAATTTGTAAAACAACTTTGTTAGATGTGTTAATTTTGAGGGAAATATTTACTATAACAGATGTTTTAACTGTTTTTTGCTACTCACACATATATAAGCCAAAGAACCATCAAACTCAGAAAAACCATAATGGTGACATGTAATTATGTGTATATTGTGTTTATAAATAAGCAGCATTCACTTTACCATTGCAGTATAAACTCTAAGCAGCTTACAGTAGAATATTTAAAAGCATTTTAAAATGTCAATCAAAGTTCACTGAACAAAATTCAGATAATAAATTTGTATGCTTGCCTGCATATTAGCTTTTGGCACCCTTTTCTAAAGATCAACGCGCAATGTATTGTTCCCATTATTAGCTAACAAGCAGGATATATCTCAGGTTGAAAAATAATAAACTGTCAATGTGTTATATAGCAAAACCTTAACAGCAGCATTTCTAATCTTAATAATAATGGATGAATTCTATTATGTGGCTCAAATCAGCCTTAAGGTACCCCAGAGCCAATAGATACTTTATGCATTTATCAAGTATTCATCCACATATAGAATAGGTTTGGAGGATGGTAAGTAAAATATATTCCAGTGATTTTTTCAGTGCAGTTGTCCATACTCCTTTTGCTACAACTGTCAGGCAGCAGGTTTGCAGGAGACATTTGCAATAAGTAGTATGATAGTTGTTTCCACTAGCTGTCTGTTGGATGGGGATGAAGGAAAAGACTGGAAAGTCCAGCAACAAAATAGCGTATTTGTTATCTTTGCCTGCTTTTAGACTACAGCCATCTTAACATCTTTTGCACTATACCAGTACAAAAAGCTATCAAAGGCTGCTTCTGTTCCTGGAAACATTAATTTGGTCATGGTGACACATCCCTTAATTATATCTCTTTAGATTACAGAAATGCACTCTACATTGGGCTGCCCTTAAAAATTACTCAGAATTTTCAGTTGCCAGGTAGTTAACTGTGGAGCTACAGGGAGCTTACAATGCCCTCATTGAAAATGCTCCATTGGTTCCGAGTTCATTTCTGGTCACATTCTGAAGTCCTGGTTATAATTTGCAATGGGGATGCAGTGGCTTAGTGGATAAAACACCAGTTCTGATTATCGGAAAATGAGAAGTTTGGCAGTTCGAGGCCTGAGTGCTGAATGATGGGGTGAGCTCCCATCACTAATACAGCTTCTGCCAACCTAGCAGTTTGAGAGCATGCAAATGCAAGTAGATAGATAGGTACAACTTCTCAGTGGGAAAGTAACAGCATTCGGTGCAGTCATGCTGTCCACATGACCACTGAACAGTCCCTAGACAATGCTGGCTCCTCAGTTTAGAAACGGAGATGAGCATCGCCCCCTACAATCAGTTACAACTAGACATTCATGTCAAGGGACTGCCTTTACCTTTATGTGGCTTGCATCCTGGACATCTGAAGGACTATGTCTTTGTATACGAACATGCCAAGTCTAACTCTTTGAGGAGACCTTACTCTTGGAGATTTTCATACAGGCAAAAGTGACAATAGGTGACTTGAAAGCACATACCCACACACATGATTTGCTTTTTGACATTCATATTAAAATGTGTCTATACCTTTGTTTTTAACAGCACTTGTGTAAGCTGCCCTGAGTCTCAGTATTTTTTTTAAAAAAAGAAGCAGAATGTAACTGAAGCCACAAGAACAAATCAGAAAGTCAGATGCTGTGGCAAAGAGAGATTGGTCGAAAATACGCTGGCAAAGACACCAGAAGCTTCCTAAAATATTTGATTTTTTGAAGTTACCAGTTCTTAGGAACAAATTTAAATATATTGAAGAATATATTTGTTGAACAATAACAATATCCAACCAAGAGTGGGATATTTGTCACAGATTTTTTTTTTAGCCAGCAACATGGCCAGTGGAGGAGGCCAGAATATAACTAAGGAGAAGGACCTGAGGGCTGGGTAGAAGAGGAAGGGAGCATTTCCTATCCCTACCAAATTGGGAAAGTTGATGGGTATTGCACACAGCGAGCATAGATATCTAGGTGTACATCAGTGTTGCAGGACTATGTCTAATTGCACTATCTGGGTGCAATACCCATCAACTCTCCCAATTTGGCAGGACCAGGCCCAATTAATTCCCATTTTTTTT
>JACSCI010000362.1:18434-31689 GCA_016801065.1 Sceloporus tristichus | reverse complement strand
TTCCTTGAAATCACACCTAGTTACACATCAGAGAGTCCACACAGGAGTGAAGCCATACAAATGTCAGCATTGTGCGAAATGTTTTTCTTCGAAGACAAACCTAGTGAAACACCAGAGAGTCCATACAGGAGAGAAGCCATACAAATGCCAGCATTGTGGGAAATGTTTCTCTCAGAAGTCAAGCCTCCTGATACATCAGAGAGTCCACACTGGAGAGAAGCCATATAAATGCCAGCATTGTGGGAAGTGTTTTTCTTTGAAGTCAATCCTAGTGACACATCAGAGAGTCCACACAGGAGAGCAGCCATACAAATGCCAGCATTGTGGGAAATGTTTTTCTTGGCAGTCACACCTAGTGAGACATCAGAGAGTCCACACAGGAGAGAAGCCATACAAATGCCAGCGTTGTGTGAAATGTTTTTCTTCGAAGTCAGAGCTAGTGAAACATCAGAAAGTCCACACAGGAGAAAAGCCATACAAATCTCAGCAGTAAACTAACATTATTTTTTGTCAAGAAGGAATATAAGAAAAATATTTTTGTTTCAGTGGTGCTAAGAAAAGCCCTTGTGATTTGTTTGTAAGGTTTGTCTGTCCATATGTCTGTTGATGTTTTAAAGTTGTATTTTGTTAAGTTTAGGTTTTAATTGCTAATAGCATAGATAGTTGCTTTAGGTTCTAAATTTGGCTGGGGATTATGGGTCGTTTTATAAATTAGCTAGATGGGGGGGTCTGGAATAATTTTACAACTGGCTGAATAGTTATAGGAATGATCACTTTTGCAATGTTTGGGATGTTGGCTGAAGAAAGTTGTAGGCTGGTATTAATTGAAAGGGGGCTAGTTTCTGGGAATGGCAAAGGGACTTGTCACCTGTGGGGCAGAGACTGTGGGAATTGGAGGTTATGGCTAGGTTTGGAAGAGGATGGAGTTTTAGGTTTTGGGGTTTTAATGTTTTGCTTGGAGTGGGCACTTCTGTCTGAAACACTGAATTTCTATGTGTTCTCAATAAAGTTCTTTGCTATTTCAACACACTGGACTCTTTGATGCACAGAAGTTCTGCATTTGCACAAAACTGACCCTTTCTTCTCTCCTCAGTCCTCAGCTCCATTCCCAGCCATAAGAACAGCAGAGGCAAACACACATACACAAACATACAGGATACACAGAGCTTAATTCCAAAGTAGAGCCTTCCTTTCTGCCTTTCCCTCCTGAGTCCAGCTCTTCACCTTGGGCTCCATTGCAGTCTCCTCAAAGCAAGAAAGGAGGTCTTAGAATCCTAGTTGTATTCTACCAGATATATGCTTTATATTCTGTTGGTGGGGATGATGGGGGTTGGGATGCTTTTGCTGGGGCTAGTTTAGTTAGAGCATGTAGGAGCTGAGCAGTGCCAGGTGAGTCTTATCTTAGTGGCCTTGGAGATCTCTCTCTCAGAGATTTGGAATGCAGCATAGAGCGGAGGGAGTTGGGAGCTGAGGGGGGAGAGAGATGGGCGAAGTAGTAATGGTGGGAAAGAGGTGGAGATGTTCTTTCGCGCGCTTTTGGCTGGGGGTGGAGTAGACCTGACTGAAGGTTTTAGCTATTGCTTCTGCGGGGAGGGGTCAGTCTCAGCTAAGACGCTGAATGATGTGGAATTCCTGATTCAGGAGCTATTTATAAAGTTCTGTTTTTTCTTCATGAAGCTGACTGGTTGATTTCCCTCGATTCTGGTCCTGCGTTCTGACAGGAAGGAAGGAAGGAAGGAAGGAAGGAAGGAAGGGGAGGCCACTGAACCCCTGGCACATACCTTCCTTTCCTGCAAAGGCCTTAGCGGAATAAGCAGCAGCAGCAGCAGCTAGGCCATGCGCATGCTGAGGAGGGTCCTCAAGGGGGATGTTTCGGTCGGCCAGGGCCAAAAGCCTAGGCGACTACAGCTCAGAGACCAGTTGTATCAGCTTGGCTAGGGAGTCTGTTAAGGAACGGGGCCGAAGTAGACCAAGAGAATCCACAGACTTTCCTAGTCTTTGAGCTTAGTAAATACATTCAGTGTGGTTGATCATATGGATAGGTATCCTGCTCAAGGCAAGATTGTCTTCATGGACCAAAGGCACTCCCTTTACCTGCTCACTGACGGAGAACCCGGCTGGTAAGGCCCAATCCCAAGTGGCTGAGCTATAATCATCCAGCCAGGTCTCCTTGAAACAAGCCAGGTCAGCCTCTTGGTCCAGTAGGAAATCCTGGACTATCTGTGTTGTATTTTTGACTGACCTGGCATTACACAAGAGCAGGGAAAGGTTCTGTGGTTGGTTTGGTATGCTCTCCAGCCCTTTTGGGATAGCAGGGTGAATGGAAGGGGAGAGAGATATCTGTCAGGGTCCTAATTGCAGCCCCTCTTGCAACAGGAAAGGCAGTACTTTGAAAAAGGAACAGCTTTCATTGAAGAAGAAGTAATGGAAGTGACTTTTTTGTCAAGAATGAAACAAAGTATGAAGATATCTTTATCCCTTTTATAACCATATGAATCCACCCCACTCCATTTACCAATGAAGCTCATTAATTGGATATCCCTTTCCCGCACAGGCTTCTCCCGTCCTTTTCTGCGCAGTGTCCTCCCATCCGGGATTCTGGCAGCTTTTCTAAAAGCAATGAAGCTCTCATGTGCCTTTTCTCAACCACTGCACCTGTGGCCTTGGACCACAGAACTCAGACACACAACAGTTTTCATTAATATTATGGCTTAACTATATATATAGCTATCTATAAATAAAACCCTATCGATCTCCACATAATATGATACCATATGAAAATATAATAAGCACAAACCAATAGCAACATAATATAATATAAAAATACCAATAACTCTCTAGGTTTCCCCTCCTTTTCCAGAAACCAGCCTTTTAAACTCAAGCCTCTGTTAGAAGAGTGATTCCTGCACATTCCAATCCTAGCAAACAATCACATTCTTTAGCCATGATCTCTCTCCCTCTTTCTAGTATCTTCTATTAAAGCACATATTAAAACATATTATTTTAACCCACCATAAATCCCATACATCTTAATTCTACTCTAAACCTAAACCTATAACCCTTATGGCATGAATCCCTAAATGAATAAATGCATGAATAAAGGGATTCATGACATATTGTTACCTCAGGCTGATGCTCCTTGCCTCCAGCAATGAGATGGGACCCTTGTGAATTTAGGCTAATGCTGCTTACCTGAAGGTTTGAGACGTGACCATTGGAACCTGAGGCTGATGCTGCTTGCCTGAAACACTGAGACTGGCCCATTGTGATCTCAGGCCAATGCTACTTGCCTGAAGGATTCAGACTGGCCCAATTTGAACTCATGCTCATGCTCCTTGCCTGAAGGATTCAGACTGGCCCATTGTGATCTCAGCCTGAGGTTCCTTGCCTGAACAATTGAGATGGTAGAATTGTCACTTCAGTGTGGTGCTCTTTACCTAAAAGATTTAGACTGGCCCATTGCAATCTCAGGCTGATGTTACTTACCTGTACAATTGAAATGGGAGAATTGTCACTTCAAACTGGTGGTGTGTCCCTGAAGGATTGAGAAAGGTCCATTGCATGTCAGAACTAGTGTAAAAGAGTTCTGTCATAAACCGTAAAAATATTAGGGTTTGTTTATTAAAGTAGGAGTTATAGTTGCAGTCCATAGTAGGCAGTGTAGAGTGATGAGTTATAGAAAGCATGTCATGGAAAATGATAGAAGGACAGATGGAGTGGCTTTTAGATGAAGAAGGGCGTTTGGAGAGGGGCTGGGGTTGCAGATATAGACTGGTTATCGAGGAGTGAAGCTGGCTTGGGAAGACCGCTCTTCAAGGTGAGGCTGTCTGGGAGAAGGGAAGGGGAAGTATAGACATCTTTGGTATCTATGCAACCTCTGCTTGTGTTGCTTTAGTTTGGGAATTGGTGGCTGGCTTAGGGAAGGGTTGAGCAAGTTCCTTTGAACTTCAGACTTTGCAAAAAGGTGTTAATGGATGTTTCTGCCTGGATTCATCAATAAAGCTTCTTTTGTTTCAAATGAGCTTGATTTTTTGAGCACAGGACTGACTCCAGATCTCACCGTTTGCAAAGTCTCACAGTTTTAACTCCAATGGAGACCCAGGAACAAGAAGAGTTCTTGGAGAACCCAGTGGTTCTGGAGATGCTGGTGGTGGAGGAGCAGGTGCCTTCTTCAGAGGAACTAGGAGCCAAGCCCAAAACTGGGAAACCTCATGAAGCTCACACCATCCAGGCCACCGCTGGAGGATTTGGGTTTCCGGCCCCAGACTGGGGAAAGGAAGGCCGTCGGGGGGCAGAGTGACAGCCTGGGACCTGGCAGTGGGGGAGTCGCTTGATAGCCGCCCCTGGACAGAAGAACCCCAGGTAGACATTTATCAAATGGAGTAAGACATAAAGGAATTAAAGGACCTTATGAAGTGGATGGTGTCGAAATTAAAGATATGGAGGAGGAAGATGTCAGAGGCGAACCGAGGGCAGCTGATGCTCATTGCCTGAAGCACTGAGGCTGTCCCATTGTGATTTCCAAATCCTTCACCATTTTAGTTGCCCTCCTTTGGATGTCCTCCAGTTTCTCAACATCCTTTTGAATTGTGGGGCCCAGAACTGGACACAGTATTCCAGCTGGGGCCTGACCAGAGCAGAATAGAGTAGCACTATTACTTCCCTTGATCTCGGCACTATACTTCTATTGATGCAGCCTAAAATCGCATTGGCCTTCTTAGCTGCCACATCGCACTGTTGACTCATGTTCAACTTGTGGTCTACTTGGACTCCTAGATCCCTTTCACACATAGTTTCATTCATCAAGGTGTCCCCCATAATCCTATATCTGTGCATTTCATTTTTCTGCCCTTAATGCAGTACCTTACATTTCTCCATGTTAATTTTCATTTTGTTAGCTTTGGCCCAGGTTTCTAGTCTATTCAGGTCCTTTTGAATTTTGATCTTGTCCTCTGGGGTATTAGCTACTCCTCCTAATTTGGTGTCATCTGCAAATTTGATAAGTATGCCCCCAATTAATTGATAAAGATCCAAATAATTGATAAAGATGTTGAATAGCACTGGGCCCAGGACAGAACCCCACTGGACACAGCACTGGTCACTTCTCTCCAGGATGAAAAGGAGTCATTGTTGAGCGCCCTTTCGGTTCGCCTGGCCAACCAATTACAAATCCATGTAACAGTTTCCTTGTCTAGCTTGTTTCATTTTTTTGTTTTATATACCGTTTAATTTGGTTAACTGCTATTAGTGAATTGCCCAGAGTGGTCACCAGATGGCGCTCCAGGATAGAAGTTGGGGAGAAGCCCAAGGAGGCTGCAGTGCCCTGAGTATCCACAAGAGGGCGGCGTTTTATTAGGAATGTTCTTTATGGATAAAACCGAAGTCTATGGGGACTAATGTGATTTTCCCATTGGCTCCCCATTCCTGAGGGGCGTGGCCTCCTTCCCTTTACCTGGACCTTCCTCCGCTCCCATTGGCTGCCTATTCCCCCCCCCCTCGGTTGCCCTGAAAGCGAAAGGACCACTGGAAGGAGATGGGGGGGGGGAATTGCAGCACTGCATCATGGGAAATTTGCAACTGGGGGTTTTGCAGTGGTGAAACAGAGCAGAAGCAAAGCTGCATTATACACCAGACCAATTCGGAGTGGAATCGGAGTGAGATTGGAAGACATTTCTGTACATTCACTTGTTACCGATTCCGCCAAAATGAGGGGTCACTTTGGAATCACTGCGGAAGCCCCACAGAAGGAGCCCCCATAGAAAGGAATCGTGTGTGATAACACTCACATTTTTGCGTGGATTCACATCGTTGGACCCGCAGTGGCTTCGGAACTGAGCTGCAAAGAGCTGCAAAAACCTCCGTGTGATAAACACAGTCTTTGAGATTTCACAAGGCTCTGTGGTTTTGGGAACAAGAAGCTAATTATCATAATTGCTGTTGAAATTCAATGCCCCAATAATATGGAAGTCACAGTCTGTCAAAGTTTACATGAACTGTGTGAAATGTGGTTTTTGTTTTGCTGTTGTCTGTCCTGAAGTTCCCATCTCCACTAAATGACCCCAAAGTCAAGCAAGAAGAGAGAAGGAGAACACTGTGTCTCTTCCATTTTCTCCACTCCATTTAGAAATGTATGAACCTCTTTCATAGCCATGCTTAGACACAGTTTTGCTCCTTAAAAAACACAAGGCTTGTAATCTTTCATAGAAGACATATTATTTGGGAGGCAGTTCAAGAAAAATCCTACCAGGAAGGTGCCCTCAATTTCTTTTCTAGGCATATAGGCTGGTGGGATTTTTCATCCACAGTTTTATGGTGGAGGTGGCCTATGACAAACTTCCTTTGAACACAGACTAATGAAGAACTGCCTTCAACTTGACCACTAGCGAACCTGTTAAAAGGTTACATGATGAAGAGAGTTCTGCCTGATAGATCCTATGATGCTTCTTCTGAGTTTCACTTAATTTGCTCAGGTACAATTGTATTTATTAATTAGACTGTTCTTACTCTTTAAAAAAAAAAAATCTTCTCCAAAGGACTTAGAAACAAGAAAGGTCCCTCCCCAAAATTGTCTGGCCTTAAGATGAATGACAAAGGAATCATGCAAAATGAAGAAGAGACAGTGATCCTGAACCAGACAATTCTTTCTGACCCAGAGGAAGGGAGCCAAGTGAGTCTGGGACACTTTTATACAATAGGTTCTTGGCCTTAGGAGAAAAGCCGTAATATGGAAAAGGGCACCAGCTCATCTTTCTACTCTTTGTTCAAATGGACAGGTTTTCTCTGACCTACGGAGTCAAAGCAGCCCATTTGGATGTTGAATGCGGATTGGAGGATGACTCACATTTGCCGCTGGGATCTTACTGGCATGGCTACAGAAACATGGATCTCATAGAATCAGAGGACGACCTGGAACTAACTGACAAGGTACAGAAGAAGCCTCATGCACTTTCCATGTGTTTTAGAGTTGGGCAGCGGGTTCACATCTCCTTGTCTTGCAAAGAGAGTTAGTTTTTCCTCGCCAATGAGAATTTATCCTTAAAGTAATGGAGGTCAGGGCAGGGGAGCATTAAATCCACCCCAAACTTTTTACTGTACTCTCTTCCCCCGAATAAATTCAATGCCTTGGACAGTCAAATTAAATCCAACATGGATTCACTGTCCCACTAGGATGGAAGCCACTAAGGGGCTTAGACATAATGGGACACAGACCTTTGTCTTTAGTGAGAACCGTTCAATGAATTTTATGAGGCAAGTCAGATTTATTTACATACCACCTTTCTACTGTAACAGTGAACAGTGACCAAATAATCAATGGGGAATTTAATTAGCTCAGGGTCCCAAGAGGAGGCCTGTTACTAGACCTCAGGGATCGCCCCTTCGATCTGGATACCAGGAAGTAGAAATCCAGAAATGAGGTACAATCAATGTCTCTTTAATTGGAAACAGGGGTTCAAACACACACAGGCACATATGCACATACATTCATACAAGGCTCAGGAAATAACGTGGTAGATGTGGGATAGATAAAGGGCTTTTCTTATGGTAATACTCACCTGATGTAGAGGTTCTGTCTTGGAAAGTCCAATTTGTGTGAGGGTTTGTACGTCTGCTTAATATTTAAGGCTTTGCAGACCAGGTCAGAGCGACTCTGACTTCAAACTGACATAGATGTTGGCTGCAAAATGACCAGAGACAGGCCGGTGACTGACCTGGTTGAGGGAGGCAGCTGAGAGTGGCTGGCAGCAGCACATCCCTAAATTTAGGAGACCCTTTAAGGGTTTAACAGGGTCTCTAGACAAAGGGCAGTCAGTCTGAAACTGTTTGAAGTGTATTTCACATCTTAGGTCCATGGTTTGATCTCACCAAATGTTTCTGCTAGAGTAGGGACCCAAATGGCTATGCAAATGCCATTCCTTTGATTCAAATGGCTCCCCCTCAATCCCAAGAGAGAAACACTTCCTTAAGGCATCTGCCTGATAGCAGCTAAGCAGCTCCTCCCATGATCTCACCCATCTTCAGAGCTGGGAAAGGAAATTCGTTTACATATCAAAACCCATGGCTTTCCCTTGTTTCAGTGGGAAGCTGTTATTTGGATCCCATGCTATAGGGCCATACAGCTACTCAGGTCAAGATGCACTTATGAAATCAAGGTGCAGGTCAGAGCCTATCATTTAGATATATTAAAAGGTGCAGATCAATGGCTATCACTACTGGGGAGAAAAGTATATAAAGTGAATTCCTTACCAAAATAAACACACAACTAATAATAATAATAATAAAAATAATAATAATTTACTTATACCCCGCTCTTCAACCAAGGCTATCAGAGTGGCTTACAAATTGTTAATTAGACATTTCCCAGATACAAGAGAATATTTGATTATACAACATTTTTGTTGGAGATTTGGGATATCTGCATTGCACAATTAAAGAAAAATAGACACATCTCCCTTTAAACCTCCTGCATCTATTTGTAGAAAGGTACACAGGTCCAAATGATTTGTCTTGCTGGATTTTCCTATCTGACATGATTTGGAAATCGTTGTCCAAACTCATTTGTTTGTTTATTGCATCATTACCTTTACGTGTCTGTTATTTCTCAGTGTTATGTTTATTAATACAGAATGAGAAGGAGAAAAACTACAATCAAAGAGCATGCATTGTTGTTTTCCAATTACAAAAGAACAACCAGTGATACCATGATGACCATGTGAACCAGATGTGCCACCTACAACCTGCCCCCAGAAAACTATGGTGATTTCTGCACCGCCATTTGGGACGTCTGGAGGACGTCCCATTTTAAAAAAGGGGCGTCTCTTATAGACGCCCCTGGGCCTAGTACGGACTCCGTCCGTACAAGATGGCGCCGGCCTTTCTTCATGGCCGGCGCCATCTTTGTGTATCGGACGCTGAGCGTCCGTACGCGTCGCGTCGCTTGTGACGTAGCGAGTGCACCCCTGGCGCCTCGCTACGTCGCAAACGCGACGGAAAAAGAAGCTCCATTTTGGAGCTTCTTTTTCGGTCCGCGCGGGAGTCGGGCCGTGTGAAGGCTCCGGCTCCCCCGCGGACCTACTGGCAGCGGCGGCAGAGCGCCGCAAAGCGGAGGTATGTACCCCGCCAATGTTCACATCGGGTTTAGACTCTCACCTTCCAACTCTTGCTTTTCCTGCTCCGGCAGGGAATTTTTATTAAAAAATAGGTGAGATTTTCTTTTCTTTTTGTTTTCTATTTTCCCATCCAAAGGTCATGTTAGCTGAGAGATACAAAAGGCCACAGGAGAAGCAGCCCCAAGCCCCAGTTGACTACCTGCTGAATTTAGTCCAGAAATGGAGGAGAAAAAGGACTGTGTGAAAGATAAAAGTGAGGCCAGTTGTGCCAAAAACCCAGTGGAGAAGCCAAGAGGAGCTGGACCAGGTCTTTTGCCTTCGAAAGAAGTTTTAGCATCAGCTTTTGTAGACTTGATCTCCTTCGGCAGATGCAAGGAGTGAGAGGGTGCTCAGGAAGGATCTAAGGTCTTTCCTGGGCACCTTTTGACTCCATGGATCTGAGGATGGAGACCAAGTCTACAAAAGTTTATGCTTCAACTTCTGTTGCTCAGTTAGTCTCACAGGTGCCACAAGATGGCAATGCAATTTAAGACAAGAGTGATTTAAGTGGGCTTAATCTGTATTTTAAAATATGGCAAATTAAAAGAGAAGAGCCAGCAGTCTTTTAAAACAATTTGAAGTGAAACACATGCAGAAATGTGAATCAAATCCAATGGTCCCTGGAAGTACACTTCAGGACTGGCAAAGCCTCGCGGAGGGCAGCAGAGGCCCATTGCTCCTCCCCACCACGGACCCCTACTCTCCCCCAGCTGAGAGACAGCTGGAGGCCAGGGGAAAGGCAGGAGGAGCAGGAGCAACAGCACGTGCCCATCACCCCCCTAATTTCCCCCGGCTTCTAGCTGTCTCTTCCTGCCCTGGAAGCCCCGCCTCCGATGGTGGAAGCCCCGCCCATGGATGGCAGAAGTCCCACCCACAGAGGGCAGAAGCCCCGCCCCCGGCACACGGACCTAGAAATGTTCGCCATCACCGCAAAGGAGGCCAAGGCAATGCAAAATGCAGGATGTTATGGTGACCCCAAGGTGAACCTATCATGGGGTTTTCTTGTAAGATTTGTTCAGAGGAGGTTTGCCATGGGTTTCCCCTGAGGCTGAGAGCATATGATTGTAGATGCAGCCTTTAATATTATCTATTATCATGTGTATATAAGGAAGGAACATTACCAAAAATATGTATACACACCAAGCATAGATATCTTAGGAAGGAGAGAAAGAATGAAAAGAATTCTTATTATATATTTTATGTCATTTTGTATGTCATGTCATGTTTATGTTGTGTTTTAGGTTACAATAAACGAATAAAGAACTGTTGTTGTGTGCCTTCAAGTCATTTCTGACTTATGGCAACCCTACAGGAGGTTTCTTGTCACATTTCTTCAGAGGGGCTTTGTCTAGATCATCCTCTGAGGCTGAGAGAGTGTAGCCTGACTACGGTCACTCAGTGGCTTTCATGGTTGGGCTACGATTCAAACCCTGGTCTCCAGAGTCATAAATCAGTGCTCAAACCACTCTGCGATGGAGCCACAGGCCTACATGCTGCCTCTGATGTTACTCAGGCCCTGTACACACCGGCCATTAAAGCCGGAATAGTGGCGGTGTCAGGGCATAGTGTCCTCACAATGCATGCCCAACTCTGCCTCTCAGGACACCCTGATGCCATCTGCTGATTCACATGACGCAGCCCCAAACGAGTGCTGAATAGCTGTGGCAATGCGGCTATGGTGGCCTTTTGAGGGTGCAAAAAGGAGCTGCTTTTTGCGGCTCCTTTTCGCACCCTCGAAAGGCCAGATCAGGGCCACAGGGTGAGCCTGCTGCAGCCAAGATCCATTGCTAAAAGGGGCGACTGCAGGCCATCCCTTAGGGGTGGTGTGTAGAGCTTCTCAGTTAAGATGATAGTGAAGGATCACTCAATGCAGGCAGAGGCCATTCCCCTTCTTGCTCATATGGACAAAGGGCAATAAAAGACAGATAATAAAGCTGCACCTACCTGTAGGATTAATGCAGATTGATGGCTCCATGCTTTGGAATTCTGGGGGATATACTGTATACACTCATAGAATCATAGAGTTGGAAGACACCACAACAGCCATCCAGTCCAACCCTATTATGCCATGCAGGAAATCTCAATCAATGCATCCTTGACAGATGGCCATCCAGCCTCTTAAAGACCTCTGAGAAAGGAGACTCAACTGCACTCTGAGGAAGGAGTGTGTTTCAGTGTTGAACAGCTCTTACTGCCAGTTCCTTCTTCCTAATGTTGAGGTGAAATCTCTTTTACTGGAGCTTGCATCCATTGCTCCGGATCCAAGTCTGGAGCAGTGGAAAACAAGCTTCCTCCCTCCTCAAGATGACATCCCTTCAACTATTTAAACAGAGCTATATTATCACCTCTTAACCATCTCTTCTCCAGGCTGAACACCCCCAGTTCGCTAAGGTGTTCTTCATAGGGCATGGTTTCCAGACCCTTCACCATTTTAGTCACACTCCTTTTGACATGCTCCACTTTCTCCACATCCTTTTTAAATTATGGTGCCCAGAACTGGACACATTATTTCAGGGTCTTTCCTCTGCTCCACTTTCCAGGAGGGAGGGGGCTCCTCAAAGACCTTTTTATATTTGGATCATGATCCCCTCCATGGCCATGCCTCTCTCTAAGGGACCCCCGCCATCTTTTCTCATAATAACCCCCAAGTACCTGGGTCCCAAGGAATCCTCAGAGGAGGAGGCAAGGAAGGAAAGAGGGAGAGGAGGCCTGGCAGCTCCCCTGCCTTTTTTTGAGGGAAGAGGGGCTTCCTTCCTTCTTATAACCCCCAAGTCCCCCCCAGAAGATCTTCAAGCCATTCCTCTAAAGGAATGAGGGTTGTCCCCCATGTCCATCCCTCAGAACAGACTGTGAGGGCAGCAATGGCTTCAGGTCTGAGACTGCGCATGTGCACATACATCCAAAGCCCCCTTCTGATCATGTGCAGGGATCACCAGGGCCTTACTGCTGCTGCTGTTTATTCCACTGGTGGCCTTTGAGGGAAGGGAAGGAGTGTACAAGGATTCAGTAGCCTCCCCTTCCTTCCTTCCTTCCTTCCTTCCTTCCTTCCTTCCTTCCTTCCTTCTTTTGAGGCCGCAATGGAGCCCAGGAAAGGCAGGAAAGGAAGGCTCTGCTTTGGTAATAGTCTCTCTGTGTATGTTTGTCTCTGCTGTTCTTATAGCTGGAAATGGAGCTGAGGATTGAGAGAGAAGAAAGTGTCAGTTTTGTGCATATTCACAAATTCTGTGCATCAAAGAATCCAGTGTGTTGAAACAGCAAAGACCTTTATTGAAAACACATAGTCAGAAAATCAGTATTTAACCCAGAACTGCCCTCCCCAAGCCAAAGAATATATTGAAACCCCCAAACCTAAAACTCCACCTTCAACCAAACCTAGCCTCCACCTACAATTCCCACCATCTATCCCCCACTATTAACCAGCCCCACTTTGCCATCCTTATCACACGCACAATCTCTCCCTGCCCCAGACATTCAAAGAAGCGAGCTCCCTTTCTGTTACTATCAGTCCCCAACTTCCTTCAGCCAACATCCCACAAATTCCGAATGATATCATTGGTATTATAGCTAGCTGCAACAAATCACAGCTCCCCATCTAACTAACATAAACCACAGTCCATAATTCCCAGCCAAATTTATAACCCAAAACAATTCTCTATACTAGTAGCAATTAAAACCTAAACTTAACAAAACATAACTTTAAAACTTAAACAGACATACGGACAGAAAAAAATGTACAAATAAAATCATGAGGGCCTTTTCTTATCACTGCCGGATTGAAACAGTATGTTTGTATTCCTTCTTTAGAAAAATAATGTTTGTTCACTGCTTGGATGTGTGTCGCTCCTCTCCTGTGTAGCCTCTCTGGTGACTTAATAGGCCTGACCTCCAAGAAAAGCATTTTCCACAATGCTGGCATTTGTATGGTTTCTCTCCTGTGTGGACTCTCTGATGTTTCAATAGGTCTGACTTCCAAGAAAAACCTTTCCCACAATGCTGGCATTTATATGGCTTTTCTCCTGTGTGGATTCTCTTGTGTGTCAGTAGGTTTGACTGCTGAGAAAAACCTTTCCCACAATGCTGGCATTTGTATGGCTTCTCTCCTGTGTGGA
>JACSCI010000362.1:1741-18424 GCA_016801065.1 Sceloporus tristichus | reverse complement strand
TTTCCCACAATGCTGGCATTTGTATGGCTTCTCTCCTGTGTGGATTCTCTGGTGTTTCAATAGGTTTGACTTGAAAGAAAAACATTTCGCACAATGCTGGCATTTGTATGGCTTCTCTCCTGTGTGGACTCTCTCATGACTGACAAGTTCTTCTGTAAAGAAGCATAATGACAGATAATACTGAATATTAGAGTTAAGAGAGAAAAGTGTTAGCCCAAGATTTAGCCCTATGTTTACTCCTCCCTATTTGATATTAAATTAAGTTGGAGTCAGATACCAATAACTAATTGGCAAAGGCAGAGTAATGGGGCTGGGACCTGGACTCCAATTTTGATGAGAGTCAAGTACCAAGGAACAACCTTAAAACAACTATAAGACAGGCCCATTGCAGGCCCAAGGGAGGTATTTTCCCCTTAACAGGATGGAAGAGGGGCCAAAAAAGGTAGGAAACCTGCTCAGGGATGTGCTGAATACCATTTGGGTGTAAAAAGCATTAATGTCGATGGCTTCTTTCCATAAAATCCTAGAATTGGCAGTTTAGGATGGAGTATTTAGAATCCTTAGAACCTGGAGAGCAATAGTGCCTCACTGAACTACAGATTCAAATATTCTATAGGATGTTGCTATCAGAATTAAACTAGGCTTGAAAGGGCTCTAGGACTCCTAGTAGACTGCAAGTTGAACATGGGCCAACAGTGTGATGTGGCAGCTACAAAGGCCCATGTTATTCTAGGCTGCATCAATGCAAGAATAGTTTCTAGATCAAGGGAAGTAAGAGTGCCATTCTATTCTGCATTGGTCAGTCCTCACTTGGAATAATCCTGTGTCCAGTTCTGGGCCCCCAGTTCAAAAATGATGTTGACAAATTGGAGCATGTCCAAAGGAGGGTAACCAAAGTGGTGAAGGGATCTGGAAACCATCAAGCTCTATGAGAAGCAGTTTAGAGAGCTGGTTATGTTTAGCCTGGAGAAAAAAAGATAAAGAGTGGATATGATATCCATATTTAAATATTTGAAAGGGTGTCATGTTGCACAAGGAGAAGGCTTGCCTTTTGCTGCTACAGAAAAAAGGAGACACCACAAGCGAGGCCTGACACTACAATGGATGCAAGCCACAGGGAAACAGGTTCCACCTAAACATTAGGAGGAACTTCGTGATAGTAAGAGCTCTTTGACAGTGGAATATATTCCCTTAGAGTTTGGTGGAGTCCTCTTCTTTGGAGGTCTTTAAAGAGAGTCTGGATGACAATCTCTTGGGGGTGATTTGAATGTGTATTCCTGCATGGCAGAAGAGGGTTGAACTGGATGGCCCTTGTGGTCTATTCCAACTCTATGATTCTATAATTCTAGTGGAACCAAAGTGACATGATAATATAGTATGAAAGGGCCCTCAGTCTTTATAGAAAGAGCAATGGATTCAGGATCCTTACCTACAGAAGCCACATTCTCATAATTGTCCATCATTACATAATTGTAGAAAAGTTTCTGTTTCTTCGTCAAGAGATTCCATTCATCCTCAGAGAAATATACTGCCACATCTGCAAAGGTCACCTGAAAAAGAAAATAGCCCTCATGCAGAGAATGACTAAGCAAAAGGGGAGGAAAGCACATGGTGCATCGAAATAGTATCTCATCACTTAGGAATTCAATCTGGGAAATAAACTTTAAATTCTGTTAGCAAGCAAAAAGCTACTGCTTTTGAGATCAGTTTATCTGGAATCTTTTAAATATAATATAAAATATAATAATAAAATAATTTAAACCATGGCTGGGATAATCAGGATGGATTCGGATACTGAGAATCCCAACACATATAGTCCATTTAGCCAGAAAAGAATTATATAGCCATTTCTTGCCAAATTTCAGAGGCAAATGTCATTTATAAAAAACTGTTTTGGGGAGCACTCTGGACTTGAGGGCCACTGGGCCCACCCCCAATTTAGATCCAGAGATGGTCTCCCATATGCCCCAACATATCACAGACAGGAAAAGCAAGGCACATGTGGACAAGCAGCACCAGAAGGTGGTGAGGATGGCCAAAGTTGTTTATGAGGAAGATCACACAAATGGGGAAGGGCACAGTGGTTTGCTTTTGCCACAGCCTCCTGGCAAGGGAAGACCCTGGCAACTTATCTCCTCTCCTTTTCCCCCTTTTTGAGTTGATGGGGTGCAAACTCCTTGGAAGTCATTTTGCAGGAACCCAAGAGCATTGAGGAGAAGGGGGGAATATGGGAGGAGGAGAGAAACTGGGAAATTTTTGAAAGCCCCTGAAAAAGTGGGGTGACAGAGGATGAACCAGGACTTTCTCTGCCAAATTGGAACAATTTGTTCTCCACTCACTTTCATGAGCTGCCCCAGCAGTGACACAAATGAAACTAATAGTCAGGATGTCAACTCACCAAAGAGTTGTACTTGGACAGCCTCTTTCTCTTCAACTCCCTCTGCTTGGCCTCTGTGTTGGCCATTAGGTGGGAAGGAGGGGGGAGGGTTTCCTGGTAGCCTTGCACTTGGGTCTCTTCCTGCAAAATATGCCCCAAAGCTGTGTACAAGGAGATCAAGGTGAAGTTCCTGAGAAAAGAGACTAGGATTAGGCTTGGTTTGTCAAGAAACCCTGCATCACTCAAAAACACAGAGAACAGCATGCTGCTAGTGAGATACGCAGGTGACATAAGCTTCCTTTGGGCCGATGCAGAGGTGGGCATCCCCTTCCTCCCTCTTCATCAAACAAAGCCCCCTGGACCTAGCATGGATTCACTGCAGCTCCATGTTAAAACGCTTTTGATGTTGCTATGTTGCGCAGCACATTAAGCAACACGTTAACTTATGGCACCAGATTCTCCATCTTGACTGTAGTCAGTAGCTTGTGAGCTGAAGAAACACCTGTCGCTTTCTCACTGAGCAAAGAGACACTGTAATCTTCTCTCAGATTAAGCTTTTATTCATATAAGAAGTTCCACTGTGTACAACACTATATACATCGACACCCTCCACCATCCACACCAGGAACAACCCACTCTGAGGCACACACTGTCTGACTCTTCCTCAGTGACAGTTGAGAATGACAGTTGGCAGATGCATCAACATTCCAATGATGCACTGTTTCAATGCTGACACATCTAACTGCCACTAGAGCTTTCAATGACTTCCACAACAACTCCATCTAGTGGCCACATGCATGTCGACCATGATATCCTTCTGGATCGCCTGGGAGAGTTGGGTATTGGGGGCACTGCTTTGCAGTGGTTCCGTTCCTACCTCTCGGGTAGATTCCAGATGGTGGAGCTGGGGGACTGTCGCTCCGAAAAGAGGGCCCTTACATCTGGGGTCCCTCAGGGAGCGATCTTGTCCCCTATGCTATTTAACATTTACATGAAGCCACTGGGAGAGATCATCCGTAGACACGGAGCGTGGTGTTATCAGTATGCTGATTACACCCAAATAGTCTTCTCTGTGTCTCCGACTGATGCAGTGACTAGGGATGGTATCTCTCCGCTCAATGCCTGTCTGGAGTCGGTAATGCGCTGGATGAGGGAAAATAGACTCAGCCTGAATCCAGAGAAAACGGAAGTACTTGTGATAGGTTCTCCCGGTCCTGGGAAGGAGGTTTATCCACCTGTCCTGAACGGGGTCACACTCCCCATGAAGGACTCTGTACGCAGTTTGGGGGTGCTTCTTGACTCGTCGCTTCACCTGTCTCCTCACGTGGATGCAACAGTTAGAAGCACTGTTATCAGCTTCGGCTGATGCGCCAACTGCGCCCCTACCTGGACCGGGGGGACCTTGAAATAGTGGTACATGCACTGGTAACCTCTCGACTCGATTTCTGTAATGCGCTCTACATGGGGCAACCCTTGTACCAAACTCGGAAGCTGCAGTTGGTTCAAAATATGGCCGCTAGGCTGGTCACTGGTAGCTCCAGGGCCAGCCATATAACACCTATATTGAAAGATCTGCATTGGCTACCAATCTGCTTCCGGGCCCAATACAAGGTGTTGGTTGTTACCTATAAAGCCCTAAATGGCTTGGGCCCAGAGTACTTGGAGGACCGCCTCTCTCCATACAATCCGCCCCGCACTCTCAGGTCAGGTGGGAAAAAACATCTGAGTGTTACCAAGACGAGATACGCAGTGAGTGCGCAAAGGGCTTTTTCTACTGTGGCCCCGCAGTTTTGGAACGCTCTCCCTGAGGAGCTCCGTTTAGCCCCCTCCCTGGAGTCATTCAAGAAAAACCTTAAGACCTACTTATTTTGTCAAGCCTTCCCCCACATGTCCTGATTGTTTTTTTCTCCTGTGTATTGTGTATCGTATTTTTAGACTGTTTTATCGATTTTGATTGGATTTAACGACGGATTTTAATGATGTATAGTAATGTATGGTTTTATATGAGAGATTTTTCCCCCCTGTTAATTCTTATTTATAATCTGTAACTTATCCTGTAATGTATTTCTACTATTGTTTTGTAAACCGCCGTGATCGCAGGAATGGCGGTATATAAATAAAATTTCAATCAATCAATCAATGTCATTTCCTCAGACCTGTTCACCAGGATCCTGACACTCCATGCCTTGTGAGAGTGGTGGGGGGTCAGGGGATGGGGAATTGGAGAGGACCCTGGCTATGTCCCTGTAGCTAGATGTGAAATGAGCGCATCATCTGCTGAAACCTCCTGACCTCCCCAGTGGCCCTCAGAGGAGAAGGCCTTCCTTTGGCTTCTGGCTAGAGAAACACAGCTGGAGGCTTCTCCAATGCCTCGCACCCAACACTCTCATCAGGCATGGAATGAACATGGAGCATGGCTTCCACAATTCCCATTTTTCATTCTGCATTCCTTCTAATTTCACATCTATTTTAAACCTCTCCCTCATTTGATGATAAAGATACCAGTGACAATCTAGGCCAGATTCATTAAGTTCTTCTTCTGTTTTGATCTCTAGTTTTCCTTGCGATTCTTTCATTACATCCTTGTATCTTAACCATTTAGTTTTCTGGATACTTTTCCTCCCAAAAAGAGCCTCATGCAGCGAACACCATAAAAGTATTTTTGGACATATTCTACACTTGTTTTCCCCCCAGATTTTCAATAGAGCTTTTCTGAACTATAGGAGGACCAAGAAGTGATGCAGCCCACAAGAATTTTTTGATGTATGGGTGGGAAGTGATGTGATTGGAGCATCGAACAAAGCCAAAGTAATCGCTGAAATCTATCTCTTTAGTATGTTGGGCTTGAGCCCTTTGTCCAGATCTTCTTGAATATAAAGAAGTAGGTCACTGACTGAGTAACTGACTGGAAGTAAGTTGTGAGAAACACACCAAGAAATGAAGTTATGATATGTGTATTCATAAATTTGTTGAGTGTACAGTCATCTGGATTGAATGATAGTCTCTACGACCTGAGGATTTAAACCGTCGTTTAGCAACGTGAAGCGTTCTGTCTCCAAGCGTGAAGATCAAGCCATTGAGGGTCTGGGTGGAAGGCGGGACTCTGAGATAGCAGATCTGGGCAGATCGGTAGCCTGAGTTGGTCTTGACCGAATCTCTGGAAACCCTTCGTGGCCAGTGAGGAGAAATCAGAATTATTGTCGACTTTTCGCTTCTTAGCTTCTGAAGACATCTCGCAATCATTGGTATGGGTGGAAATGCATATAGCATGCCGGGTGGCCATGGCGAATGAAGAGCCTCGACGTCCTCTGTCCCCTGAGTCTTGAACTGGGAGAAGAACCTCAGTAACTGATTATTTATTGGAGCTGAGAAGAGGTCTGGCACAGGTTTGCCCAGGGTCTGTGATATCAGCTGGAATATCTCTGGATGAAGATGCCATTCTGCTTGATTCAGGTCCTTTCTGCTGAGCCAATCTGCCCTCGTGTTTAGAGCCCCTTTTATGTGTTCGGCCCTTAGGGATGATAGATTGTTTTCTGACCATCGGAGGAGTTTTGTGGCTTCCTGCATTAGGGACCAAGACCTTGTCTTACCTTCTCTGTTGACGTGTGCTTTTGCCATAATGTTGTCTGTTCTGACCAGGACATTGGCATTGGTCAACAGAGGAAAGAATGACAGGAGGACCAGTCGAATCGCTCTGAGTTCTAACCAGTTGATGCTGTGGGACTTCTCTTGAGTATTCCATCTGCCTTGGGCCACTCGTGTGTCGAGGGTGGCACCCCATCCTAGAAGATTGGCATCTGTTGTCACCTGTATTGGCGGTGGAGCCCGGATTGGCTTGCCTGCTTGGATTTTTGGAGACATCCACCAGTGTAGGGACTGCTTGACCTCTCGGGCAAGATGAACCATATTGTGTCTTCATAGACTGATCAGCTGATGGAATGGAAGAAGAAGCCACTGAAGCTTTCTTGAGTGGATTCGGGCCCAAGGAACACAGGGTATGGCCGATATCATGAGCCCCTGTAGTCATGCCAGCAAAAACAAATCTGCCGTAGGAAGTGGCAGAATGGATGTTATCAGGCTCTGAATGGTCTTTACCCGTTCCGGAGGAAGAGAGATAGTTCCATGAAGGGTGTCTATCAACGTGCCCAGATGGAGGATCGACTGGGCAGAGCAGAGGTGGCTCTTCCCATGATTTACCAGAAAACCATGTGCAGCTAAGGAGCGAAGGACGATGTTGGTGGCACTGGAAGCCTGAGACATGGATGGAGCAGAAATCAACAAATCGTCCAAATATGGGAAGACATGAAGGCCTTGAAGTTGCCACCGAGCCACTAGGGCCACCATCAGCTTGGTAAAACTCGAGGTGCTGAGGGTAGGCTGAAAGGGAGGGCTTTGTATTGGTAGTGTTGGGAATTGTAGCAAAAAAGGAGATATCTTTGATGAGACGGGTGAATCAACAAATGAAGATAAGCCTCCAACAAATCTAAAGAGGCCAGATGGTCTAGTGGTTTGAGCGATTCCAATATTGTCTTTAGTGTCTCCATGTGAAAATGGCGCTTGCGAACACTCTTGTTGACCCTTTTGAACCAACAGTGCGATGCGGCAGCTAAAAAGGCCAATGCAATGTTAGGCTGCATCAATAAAAGTATAGTGTCTAGATCAAGAGAAGTAATTGTGCCATTGTATTCTGCTCTGGTCAGGCCCCACCTGGAATATTGTGTCCAGTTCTTGGCACCACAATTCAAAAAGGACATTGAGAAACTGGAGCGTGTCCAAAGGAGGGCGACTAAAATGGTGAAAGGTCTGGAAACCTTGCCTTATGAGGAGCGACTCAGAGAGCTGGGGATGTTTAGCCTGGGGAAGATTAAGAGGTGATATGATAGCCCTGTTTAAATATGTGAAAGGATGTCATATTGAGGAGGGAGCAAGCTTGTTTTCTGCTGCTCCAGAGAACAGGACCCGGAGCAATGGATGCAAGCTACAGGAAAAGAGATTCCACCTCAACATTAGGAGGAACTTCCTGACAGTAAGGGCTGTTCGACAGTGGAACAAACTCCCTCGGAGTGTGGTGGAGTCTCCTTCCTTAGAGGTCTTTAAACAGAGGCTGGATGGCCATCTGTCAGGGATGCTTTGATTTGGATTTCCTGCATGGCAGGGGGTTAGACTGGATGGCCCTTGCGGTCTCTTCCAACTCTATGATTCTATGATTCTCTATGATTCTTTTGAGGTTGAGAACTGCTCTCCACAACTTGTCCTTTTTGGGAATGATGAAAAGGATTGAATAACAGCCCTTGTGTCTCTCTGATGGAGGAAACATCATTATGGCCCCTATGCGTAATAGATGGTTGATCGCCTCTAACATCAGGGAGTTTTTAAGTGGACGCTTCGACCTTGGGGAAGACAGTGAACTGATCAAATGGAAGGTGAGAAAATTCTATCAAATAGCCGTCTGAAATGGCCGACAAAACCCAATTTTCTGAGGTGGTGAGTGTCCAATTGTTAAAAAAATATTGAAGTCTGCCCCCAATAAGATTGGGCGGAGAGTCAGGCTCTCTGCCTAGAGGACTGCTTGACAGGATAGGAAGATCCTTGGTTGTTGGAGGAATTCTTCGAGAATCCACGGGATTGAGACTGGGAACCTGAGGAGCATTTACGGTCTGACCAAATTTGTGGCGGTAGGTGTTGTTATTGCGAAAGGAATGAAAAGACTGGTTTTGGTGAGAGTTCTTTTTGTCATCTCGTCTGGCAGATGACGGGAGCACCTTTTTCTTGTCTTTTGTTTCAATAAGTATAGCGTCCAGGGCCAAACCAAAAAGCTTGGATCCTCCGAAGGGTGACATAATGAGGTTTTGTTTATTTTTGAGCCAGATCTGCCTTCTGACTGGAATGGACATGGCCTGGGCTCAAGCACAAAACTGAATGATGTCTAAGGAGGCGTCGGAGGTGAACGCCAGAACTTTGACAAGCTTGTTGATTCCCTGTCTAAGACGAGTGTCTCCCTTGGGGATCAGTTGAATGATGTCTTTGGCCCATCCATATGCAGCCCTGGATAAGATGGAAATAGAAGATGATGCTCTGATGGCTGTAGTAGATGCTTCAAAGCTTTTTCTTAAGGCAGAATCAGCCTTTTTGACTTCAGGAACCCTTAGGGTGTCGTCGCCATCCTTAGCGTAGACGGCTGACGAAACAAGGGCAGAAACAGGAGCATCCACCAGAGGAACCTGGAATTTTGACATCACAGATTGGGGTAGAGAATAAAACTGTTTGACTGCTGAAGGGTTTGGTCTAACAGCTGCAGGCCTAGACCATTCTTCTCTGACTACTCTCATGAAGTCGGATGGGAAAGGTACTTCAATGCCAGTGGCACATGGTTGAGGAAATGAATCGTCCTTGCCTTGAGGTAGGTCAGGATGAGTGGGCTGAACAGGTTTTGGAGTCTCAGTTAATTCAAGGGATTTGACCACCTTTCTGATCAAAATAGGAAAGTCCTCAGATGAAAAAAGTCTGGCTGAAGAAGGCGGCAGAGGGGCATCAACATCCTCTTCCTCAGATAAGTTCATTTCTCCCCCCCCCTTCA
This sequence comes from Sceloporus tristichus, assembly GCA_016801065.1. Classification (NCBI taxonomy): domain Eukaryota; kingdom Metazoa; phylum Chordata; class Lepidosauria; order Squamata; family Phrynosomatidae; genus Sceloporus; species Sceloporus tristichus. Next base: position 9,470 of record JACSCI010000362.1, on the reverse strand, counting down.
GACACTGACTGAGATTGAGAATTGTATTCAACAACCTCCTCAGAAGAATGAATAGAATTAACAGACATGGGTCTCTTGGAGTTGGAGTTGTGGCCACTAGGGGTCACTCTATGCTTAATGCTGGCCCTCGGGAGCTCTGAGCGTGACGTGGCGCCTTATGGCTCAGAGAAATGAGGAGTGATGAGGTTTGGTGGGCTTTTCCCGCCAGTTCTAACGGACTTGCACTGCTTGTGGATTTTGGGGGTAAATTTGCCCCTTTCATTTGGAGTAATGGCCTCCGAAGAGGACCTAGAGGGGGAAGAGGAGGAAGGAAGCTCTTCCCGGTGGGGAAGGCTTTGGCCCCCAGGCAGCGAGCCTCCATCATGGGGATGGGAGGAGGGGATGGCTGCTGGCTGGGAAATGGCTGCAGCGGGTAGGGACCCTGGGAGAGATGGAGGAGCGCCAGCTGGGCCTGCCATGGCAGATGCCTGTAAGGCAAAGAAGGAGGCCAGCATGGCTGCGATCTCCAGGGGAAGGGGAAGAGTGGGATTCTGGCCAGTAGGGCAGGAGTTACACACGTGCCCTGCGGGCTCCTCGTCAATCGCCACCGCCTCCCATTCTCGGGAGGTCTGAGTGTGGCATGGCGCCTTATGGCTCAGAGAAAAGGGTTCTACCTTCTCTGGCCACACCACCCCAGAGCCCTCCATGGAGTGGGCTAACCTTGGGGCCTGAAGGGAGGTGGAGGATTCCATAGACAGGCTGGGGCTATTCTCTTCGTCGCATCCAGCCAGCATCTGGAACCCTGACTAATCCTGACTAAGAAGGAAAGGAAAGGAGAAAGGTTTTTTTTAAGAGATAGAAGCAGAAGGTTAGGAGAGAAAGAAAAAATGACCTAACTGGAGCCAGGCAGGAACTAGACTGGAGACTCAGGGGGCATTCCCTCCAAGACATCACCTGCAAGTGTCTAGCCCTGCCTATTGGAGCCAGAGGAGGGAACTAGCGCGATTGAGGATCCCTCCCCTCCATCGCTGGAAAACTATGCTCCCCATTTCTGATCCTTTTTTAAACCCATGTTCCCCAGAAGGAGCAGAGCTGCGTAAGAAAACCCTCTCAGAAAAGACAAACAAAAGACACACAAAGAGACACACTTCCTTCCTTTTGGCCAAGGAGCCTGGCCACCTTCTGACTCTGGAGCCTCAGGAGAGAAAGAGAAAACTCTGCTCAACCGAGGCCTCAGAGAAGGTTCTGGAACATTATTCCCCACAGTCACAAGCAGCACAAAATGGCCTCCAGAACACAAAATGGCTGCCTCTGGCTCAGAGCTTGGCAGTTTGAGGCCTTCAGGGAACCCAAAATGGAGGATGAAAGGGCCCCAAAGTCAGAAGGGGCCTCAAACAGGATTTCCAAACTTTAACAACACCTAAAATGCCAAACCAAAAGAACATTCCCAGAGTTGCATAGCACTGAGCCATGGCCATTACAGTGGTGCAGAACATGAATGCCCAGCAATGGTGGCATTAATGATGATTAAGGTCTGGCGGCAGTTCTATCCTCCCCCCCAGGCCTGATATCATCATCATCATCATCATCATCATCATCATCATCATCATCATCATCATCATCATCATCATCTTTGCTACAGCATGAGAGCCACCATTAAAAGCATTGAAATCCCTTTGTGGAGTCCCACTCTTCCACCTTCAGAGAGAGGGGGCCATGCCTAGAAGGACTGCTGGGCCTCCTTCCTCCCCACCTTAATGGCAGTGGCCAAAGGAAAGCAGCAGCAGCAGCAGACCCAAGCCAGGCCCAGCCAGACCTCAGGGCAGCAGTGAAGCCTAACAGTTCCAGGCCTTGTCTCTCTGCTGTCACTTCACTCCAGTCCCTTCCCTTCCTTCCTTCCTGTCTGTCTCTTTCTACCTCCAACAAACTTCTCCTCTCTCTCTCTCCCTCTCTTCTGCGCGCAGAGCTAAATAGAGAAGCAGAAGCTCCACCTCTTTTTGAGGCTGGCCAATGGGGACAGAGCAGCTGGAAGGCCCCGCCTCCTGCCCCAGACTCACATTTTGTATTCTGGCAGCCATTTTGTGTGCTGCTTGTGAGTGTGGGGAATAATGAACCTTCTCTGAGGCCTCAGTTGAACAGAGGCTTCTCTTTCTCTCCTGAGGCTCCAGAGTCAGAAGGAGGCCAGGCTCCTTGGGCCAAAAGAAAGAAGGAAGTGTGTCTCTTTGTGTGTCTTTTGTGTCTCTTTTCTGAGAGGGTTTTCTTATTACAGTGGTACCCCGGGATACGAATGCGCCGCCTTACGAAATTTCCGGGTTACGAAAAAAATCCATTGAAAAAAACTGTTCCGGGTTACGAAGGTTATTTTGGGTTACGAAAAAAAATTTGGTGCTTTTCGGCACTTTTTCGCATGAAATCGCGGCTTTCGCTATTAGCGCCTATGGGCTTTTCGGCTAGCGAAAGTTTTCGGGTTACGAAAGCGGCGGCGGAACGAATTAATTTCGTAACCCGGGGTACCACTGTACACAGCTCTGCGCCTTCTGGGGAACATGGGTTTTAAAAGGGGTCAGAAATGGGGAGGATAGTTTTAATACAGTGCTACCTCGGGTTATGAAATTAATTCGTTCTGCGGCGCCGTTCGTAACCCGATACATTTCGCAACCCGAAAAGGCTTTCCGCTAGCGCTGGAAAGCCGCTAGCCGCGCTTTGCGTTTGAATTTCGCACCGAAATAAATTTCGTAACCCGAAAAATCTTTCGTTACCCGGAACAGTTTTTTCCAATCTAACTTTTTCGTACCCCGGAAATTTCGTAACGCGATCAATTCGTATCCCGGGGTACCACTGTACAAGCCTCATATTTATTCTTCACAAACATTGGGCTTTGGCTTCTAAGAGGAGGCCTGTCCCCCAAAAAAGGCCAAAAGTAGCTCCTTTGGGAGGTTTTAAAAGTCTCCCCAGTTTTCCTATTAAGAGCTTTTCAGGCAAGAAGGAAGCTGACAAATCATACCATCTCATATTACCAAGAATGAAACAAACAATATAGAAACAAACAAACAACAACAAAAATAATGATTGGACAGAAAAACAAAGTGCTTAGTTTTTGAAAGTAAAACCATTATTAAGAGGGTAAAAACCAGGCTTGGGTGCTTCCACCCTTTTCCAATCAGCTCAGGCTATATCTGCACTGCAGAAATATTCCCTTTCGAAACTGTGTTAACTCTCCTGGCTCCACCCTGTGGAATCCTGGGATTTGTAGTTTATTGCGGCACCAGAGATCCAGAGCCACCCCAAAGCAAGGCTCTTCAGGGCTCTCTTGGCCCTCCTTTGCTTGCGAATACAGTGGGCCCCTGGTGTACGTGGGGATCCGTTCCAGACTCCCCCCCGCGTATACCAAAATCAGTGTATGCTCAAGTCCACGCAAGTCAACATTGGGGACAAAAGTCCCTCTCCACCCCTCCCCAACTTTTTTCCTCCTCGCCGCCACAGTCGGGGGAAAGGCCGCGTGGGCGTGTTGGAGAACAAGAGGCCCCCAGCCCACCATCCGGCCCTTTTGCGGAGGTGGCATTGGTTGCGGCGGTGGCAGCGAAGAGGAGGTAGAGGAGCAGCGCCAGAGGCCTCCTCTCCACCTCGGCCTCCACGCCCCTGCTGCTGCCACCGCGGAAGGGCTGGGTGGTGACCCAGAGGCCTCTTGGCCTCCAGGAGCAACACCTAGCCTTTCCCCTGGCCTTGGCAACAAGGAAGCCGAGGTGGCGGACCAGCAATACCAGAGTCCTCCTCGCCACTACCGCCAGCACAAAAGGGCCAAGTTCAGGTGTTGGAGGCTAAGAAGCCTCCAGCCAGGCACCTGGCCCTCGCGCAGAGGCAGAGGCGGCAGCGGAGAGGAGGACTCTGGCGCTCTCCTCGCCCTCCTCTCCACTGCCAGCACACTGCCGGGAGAAAGGCTTCTTGGCTTTATATACTGTTTAATTTGGTTAACTGCGATTAAGGGACATATCTATGAGATTCTATGATATGGGGTGCACTATAAACCTTTTAATAAATGAACAGGTATTTCAATCCTATATATACATATTATCAGACATAACTCCAAAGAATGATAGCCTTTTGGATGCCAGAAGATTCCTCTCATTCTTCAATGCAAGAAACAACAAGCTGCCTTCTAGAAGATAAAGAAAAAAGGCTTTCCAAAGAAGTGAAGCCGTGGGCAAGTCACAATCTCTCAGCCTCAGAAAAAGGCCATGGAAAACCCACTCTGAAGAAACCTGCCAAGAAAACCCCTTCAGAGACTCCCATAAGGTCTGGAATCAACTGGAAGGCAGACCCCAAGAACAGCATTGGGAAATAGGTGCAAGCCTTGCCTTGGGAAAGTGTTATGACTGGGCTCCAGTCAATGGAGGTCTTCTTCAGGCAGTAAAGGGAGGTTTATGCAAATGCAGAATGACATCACTGCTACGGAAGGCTCTCTTGACCAATCAGAGAGCAAGATAAAGGTTCTTCTGGAAGCTTCCGTGAGAAGGAGATATAAGGCCTGAGAGACCAAGAGACAGTTGGGGGAATTATGTCGGTTGGAGATCGAGAGAGAGAGAGTTAAAGAGTGGATCTTGGAAGTTAGTCTCAGAATTGGACACTTGGGTTTATGTATGGTTTTAATAGCTTTTATGAATTGAATACTATATACAGTCGGTTCTCGCCTTACGCAGGGGATCCGTTCCGGATCCCGCCGCATAAGGTGAATTCCGCCTATGCTGGAGCCCTATTGGAAACAATGGGGCTCATGCACGGCAGCGCGGCGGCACATGGGGCGCAACGGGCGTGCATGCCCATTCAAATGAATGGGACGTGCCGCCCCTTCCGCCCCGCGTGGCTTGAGCGCATATGCTAAAGCCGCGTATGGCACGGGCGTGCTGTACTTACAAATATTGTACCTGCAAGATTCTTAATACAGTCCGTCCTCGCCTTACGCGGGGGATCTGTTCCGGATCCCTCCGCGTAAGGCAAATTCCGCCTATGCTCGAGCCCCATTGGAAACAATGGGGCTTGTGCGCGGTGGCGCAGGCGCGCACAGGGCGCAATGGGTGCACGCGCCCATTCAATTGAATGGGACGCTCCGCCCCTTCTGCCCCGCAGCTTGAGCACATATGCTCAAGGCCGCGTAAGGCACGCCCGCGTATGGCGCGGGAGCGCTGTATCTTGTATGACTTATATTTTAGTTATATTTTGTTATTTATAGTAAATATCTCCTTTTGTTATCTATAATAAATACCTCCTTGGAGTATCTACTACTCGACGCTCCTTTTACACATGTTTTGGCTCGGTTGATGCTTGGGAAGATCAGTAAAGAAGGAGAAATAAGGTTCCTTAACTGGTCCCAGTGAAGGTTAAGGGAAGTCCTTTTATAATTCACTGGATGATGGCAGCATGATTTAAGGAAGTTAAGGGTCTGCTGGGCTAAGAGCCATAATGTCTAAATGTCTAATTAATAATTTGTAATCCACTCTGATAGCCTTTTGGCTGAAGAGAGGGGTATATTATTATTATTATTATTATTATTATTATTATTATTATTATTATTACAGGGCCGCGGTTTGGCTGCTTGGACCACCGGAGATCATCACAGTAAGTCAGTTGGAAAAGCCCATCTCACTCCAGAAAACAAAGGTACTTGAGGAGTTTGCACTCTACATCTTTCAGTAATAATAGCTACAAAACTGATAATAGCATTTGAGACATTTAGTCTTTTAATAAAATATGGCAGATTTAAATGCTGCTTTAAAACCTCTTTCCATCCGCCAGCTTTGCGCTGGTTTTGGGGGGAAATGAGAAAGTGTTGGGAGGGAGGGACTGCCAACAGAATTAGGAGATGCATTGCAGGCTATGGACAGTTTGCGGCCAAGTAAGGTCCAAAACACACAGCAGCAATAGTCCAGTCTGAGAGAGCTTTAACTGCCCTGGCCCAGTGCTAGGGAATCCTGAGAATTGGAGTTTATTGTGGCACCAGAGCTCTCTGACAGAGAAGGCTCAATGTCTCACAAAACTACATTTCCCAGAATTCCCTAGCACTGAGCCAGGGCAGTTAAAGGGGTCTCAGATTGGATTATTGCTGCAGTGTGTTTTGGACTTAGCTGACCCATTGCAAGTCACACTCTCTCAGCCTCAGAGGATGGCAATGGCAACCCCTCTCTGAAGAAACCTGCTGAGGAAACACCATGATAAAGATGTCTTGGGGTCGCCATAAGCTGGAAACGACTTGAAGACACACATGAAGAATGGAAAAAGTCTGCTATTATTTCTCAGGTTGTACATGGGAATGGGAGGCAGTGTGATGCAATGGTTTGAGTGTTGGGTTACAACTCTGGAGGCCAGAGTCCAGTGTCCCAGTCCTCCATGAAACCAGCTGAGTCCCTTGGACAAGAAGTCACACTCTCTCAGCCTCAGGGAAGGCAATGGCAAACCTCCTCTGAACAACTCTTGCCAAGACAACCCCAGGAGAGGCTCCCAGAAGTCGGCAATGATTTGGAGCCCCTCCACAAAAAATGACAAAGCCTCAAGAAAGAGCCAGCTTGGTTTAGTGGTTGGAGCATTAGCCCAGGGTTCGAATGCCCTCTTGGCCACGGAAACCCACTGAGTGACCTTAGGCAAGAAGTTACACTCTCTCAGCCTCAGAGGGAGGCACTTGCAAAACCACTTTTGGACAAATCTTGGCAAGAAAAGGGCTTCCTTTACGATTGCCATAAGTCAGAAACATTTTGGAGGCACTGTGATGTCCTGCCAGGACTGATTGAATTCTCCCCTGCATTTTCTTTTGTGTTGGTTCAGGCCATAGATTATTTTAGTGTAGAAAAGTTCATTGTATTAGTTTATGGGAGGAGCTGTAGGTTTCCCCTGCATCATTTCCAGGTTTGGTTTGCCCTTTCCCAGCATGCTCTGCTATAGCTAGAGGTTTTTAGTGGGGGAGCAGACTTTGCTGAGAGCAAGCAGAGAGCTGTTTTTTGGTGGCAAGCAGGCCCAGACAGCCGGAAAGGGCATTTCTTACATCACTTAGCCAAATTAGTTACCACTTAGCCAAATCAGTTACCATCAGCAAGAAAATAGAGGAATTTAGGAGCTGAAAGACCCTGCACCAGCTCCATTGAGTAAGGAGAGCAAACTACATCGGACCCAGAAAGATGTCGTCTGGAAGAAAGCTGAACTGTAAAGTATCTTTTGTTTAGAGCTGGGGAGGAGAAGACCTTTTATTTTTGTCCTTTAAATTAAATTTCCCCCCTTTTTAACTTTACATCCAGCTTCAGATCCTTTTTTGGGTATCACAGTTTGTTCTCACCAGGGTACTGGCGTTGCACACCCAAACCTGCCACCACCTTTAGTTGGGTGTGTCTTCATAGTGTAAGAAATCCTGGCGGCCATTGCTGCTTCCGGCCTGTCAAAGAGAGTCATAGTGTAAGAAGTCCTAGCGGCCATTGCCGCTTCCGGCCTGTCAAAGAGAGTCAAAGTGTAAGAACTCCAGAGTCCTGAGCAGAAAGTGTAAAAAAGTGTAAGACTACCTGGTGGCCATTGCCATTTCTGGCCTGTCAAAGAGAGTCCAAGTGCATGGCCCTGCATTGAAGCAAGATCCCAAGATTCGCATAGAGGGAGAAGAGGATTCTGTGTCTGTAAAAGGGAAAAAGGTTTGGTGGCCATTTTGGAGCCATTTCTTCTTGCAGAGTCCTGAGCACATGGTTGGCGGCCATTTTGGAGCCATTTCTTCTTGCAGAGT
>JACSCI010000361.1:3449-15261 GCA_016801065.1 Sceloporus tristichus | reverse complement strand
ATGTAAGACTTTCATAATGGTAATACTTTACCTAGGCTGATCTGGATTCCAATTGCTGAGGGTTCGAAATGGGAAGAGAAGTTAGGAGCTCATGTGACAAGTGGGGTTGGCGGCTGCATTGAGGTGCTTAGCCATGTAAACCCACAGACTGTCTGTCTGTAATTGGACTGAAGTCAAAGAACAGCCAGTCAGGGCAGATATTTATACTGTAATTGTTGCTTGAGGGCAGAAACCGAGTTTCCAAAACAGTTTAAATCGCTTTAGAATGTGTCCTGGTGGGAAGAATGGTCTGAAACCAAATTGAATGCAATGGATGCTTGGAGCAAATAAATCAGACAAAAAGGATTAGCACACTGGCTCTCAGTCCTTCTTGGCTCTGAATTCCTATCATGTTCACAAGCCAATATACAGCGCAATCTGAGGGTGACGCTCCCAGATGCAGCTCAACAATAACATAGCAGAGTACGGAAGCAAATATCCAGATATAGATATTGGCAATGCACTGGCGACTTTTTACACTAAAAATAAATCACGAAGACAGTTGATTACATCGAAATCCTTGGAGGTTCTCTATCTTGAGTTACAAAATAATACAAACATTTGCAAGCTCTCCTCTCCGAGTTCCTTCAACTTCACCATCTCTTATACACACAACTCCAATCCAATCCACACCAATCTTCATGTGAGCTGTATACTGTATTGGTTGGGAGTCACACAGCATGAAGCATCCTCTGCAGTTAGCTTGCATCATGCCTTGGGCTTTGACTCAGCACTCCATGGCACTCTCACAAGATATCATGCCACCTGTCAATCAAAATATTTATGCACATGTTTCATGGAATATTGTTTCAACAGTCCCTTGACTATCTGCTTCCACTGATTCCCTCAAGGCAGTCCCCATCCAGTCTCTTCTTTGCTAGCTACTATGAGTAAAGATACAATCGTTCGATGGATTCAGGGGCATAAGCAGCAGGATCATGCTTGGGTTACTCACAGCAACTTTATTAATTTAATCTCAAATAAGGAGGGTTTAATGAGGGCTCTCTTAACTCTGATTTTTAATCTTATCTATCATTGTCCTTCTTTGCAGAAGAATATTTGAGTCATGAGAGAGTCCACAGAGGAAAGAAGTCACATAAGTGCCAGCATTGTGGCAAACGTTTGGCTTACAAGTCTATCCTTGTCATGCATCAGAGAATCCACACCGGAGAGAAGCCATACAAATGCCAGCACTGTGGGAAATGTTTCCCTCAGACGTCATACCTAATGACACATCAGAGAGTTCACATTGGAGAGAAGCCATACAAATGCCAGCATTGTGGGAAATGTTTTTCCTCAAAGTCAAACCTAGTGACACATCAGAAAGGTCACACTGGAGAGAAGCCTTACAAATGCCAGCATTGTGGGAAATGTTTCTGTCAGAAGTCAGGCCTAGTGAAACATCAGAAAGGTCACACTGGAGAGAATCCATACAAATGCCAGCAATGTGGGAAATGTTTTGCCTCCAAGTCAGTCCTTGTCATGCATCAGAGAATCCACACAAGAGAAAAGCCATACAAATGCCAACTTTGTGGGAAATGTTTTGCCTACAAGTCAGTCCTTGTCATGCATCGGAGAATCCACACAGAAGAGAAGCCATACATATGCCAGCATTGTGGGAAATGTTTTTCTTGGAGGTCAGCCCTAGTGACACATCAGAGAATCCACACAGGAGAAAAGCCATACAAATGTCAGCATTGTGGGAAATGTTTTTCTGACAAGTCAGCCCACCTGAGACATCAGAGAGTCCACACAGGAGAGAAGCCATACAAATGCCAGCATTGTGGGAAATGTTTTTCTTTGAAGTCAGACCTAGTGAGACATCAGAGAGTCCACACAGGAGAGAAGCCATACAAATGCCAGCATTGTGGGAAATGGTTTGCCTACAAGTCAGCCCTTGTCATGCATCGGAGAATCCACACTGGAGAGAAGCCATACAAATGCCAGCATTGTGGGAAATGTTTTTCTCGGAAGTCACACCTAGTGAGACATCAGAGAGTCCACACAGGGGAGAAGCCACACAAATCTCAGCAGTAAACTAACATTATTTTTGTCAAAAAGGAATATAAGAAAAATATTTTTATTTCAGTGGTGCTAAGAAAAGCCCTTGTGATTTGTTTGTAAGGTTTGTCTGTCCATATGTCTGTTTATGTTTTGAAGTTGTTTTTTGTTAAGTTTTGGTTTTAATTACTAATAGTATAGATAGTTGCTTTAGATTCTAAATTTGGCTGGGGATTATGGTTTTATAAATTAGCTAGATGGGGGGAGTCTGGAATAATTTTACAACTGGCTTAATAGTTATAGGAATGATAACTTTTGCAATGTGTGGGGTGTTGGCTGAAGAAAGTTGTAGGCTGGTATTAATTGAAAAGGGGCTAGTTTATGGGGATGACAAAGGGACCTTGTTACCTGTGGGGCAGAGACTGTGGGAACTGAAGGTGGGGGCTATGTCTGGAAGAGGGTGGAGTTTTAGGTTTTGGGTTTTAATGTATTGTTTCTCTTGGAGTGGGCACTTCTGGCTGAAACACTGAATTTCTGACTGTGTTCTCAATAAAGTTCTTTGCCATTTCAACACACTGGACTCTTTGATGCACAGAAATTCCGAATTTGGGCGAAAATGACCCTTTCTTCTTTCCTCAGTCCTCAGCTCCATTCCCAGCCATAAGAACAGCAGAGGCAAAGACACACACACACACAAACATACAGGATACACAGAGCTTGATTTCCAGAGTAGAGGCTTCCTTTCTGCCTTTCCCTCCTGAGTCCAGCTCTGCACCTTGGGCTCCATTGCAGTCTCCTCAAAGGAAGAAAGGAGGTGTTAGAATCCTAGTTGTATTCTACCAGATATATGCTTTATATTCTGTTGGTGGGGATGATGGGGGTTGGGATGCTTTTGCTGGGGCTAGTTTCGTTAGAGCATGTAGGAGCTGAGCGGTGCCAGGTGGGTCTTATCTTAGTGGCCTTGGAGATCTCTCTCTCAGAGATTTGGAATGCAGCATAGAGCGGAGGGAGTTGGGAGCTGAGGGAGGAGAGAGATGGGCGAAGTAGTAACGGTGGGAAAGAGGTGGAGATGTTCTTTTGCGTGCTTTTGGCTGGGGGTGGAGTAGACCTGATTGAGGGTTTTAGCTACTGCTTCTGCGGGGAGGGATCAGTCTCAGCTAAGACGCTGAATAATGTGGAATTGCTGATTCAGGAGCTATTAATAAAGTTCTGTTTATTCTTCATGAAGCTGACTGGTTGATTTTCCTGGAGTCTGGTCCTGCATTCTGACAATTAGCTGAGACTCACTCTCAACCTCTTCTGAGACCATGCAAGAGCAAAAGGCCTCAGAGGAATCTACATCTGCAACGGCTGCGGTGGCGGTAGTGGGAGAAACCAAGGTGCCAGAAACGGGGGCGGGAGCGCTCCCAAATGACACCAGGCCATCAGTGGTCCAGACACCGATAGTTGGGGCCCCTTGGTTTGCACAGCCCACTGCTGCCATTCACACTCATGAGAGGCAGAGGGCTACGGGGTGGTCAGATTGGGACACGGGCCTGACCCAGCCCCTGTGCGTGAGACCCGTGGAGGACGAAGACTTAGAGGAACAAGTCGTGCAGCTCCGAGAGGACATGGAGGGAGTCCAAGGGACCCTGGCGGAAATACTGGGCTTCATGAGGGGCTTGATGCGACGGTGGAGATGGGACAGGAGCTGGAGGGGCCAACGCACCAGCTGATCCAGCTCCAGGACCAGGGGGGGATCCTCAACCTGCACCTCAACCTGGATTCTGGTCCTGCATTCTGACAGGAGGGAAGGAAGGGGAGGCCACTGAACCCCCGGCACATACCTTCCCTTCCTGCAAAGGCCTTAGCGGAATAAGCAGCAGCAGCAGCAGCTAGGCCATGCGCATGCTGAGGAGGGTCCTCGAGGGGGATGTTGTGGTCGGCCAGGGCCAAAAGCCTAGGCGACTCCAGCAGCAGCTCAGAGACCAGATGTGTCAGCTTGGCTAGGGAGTCTGTTAAGGAACGGGGAGGACAGTAAACCAACAGAATCCACAGACTTTCCTAGTCTTTGAGCTTAGTAAATACATTCAGTGTGGTCGATCATATGGATAGGTATCCTGCTCAAGGCAAGATGGTCTTCATGGACCAAAGCGACGTCCCCTTACCTGCTCACTGATGGAGAACCCGGCTGGTAAGGTCTGAGCCCAGGTGGCAGAGCTATCTTCACCCAGCCAGGTCTCCGTGAAACAAGCCAGGTCAGCCTCTTTGTCCAGTAGGAGATCATGGACTATGTGTGTTTTATTTTTTACTGACCTGGCATTACACAAGAGCAGGGAAAGGTCCTGTGGTTGGTTTGGTATGCTCTCCAGCCCTTTTGAGATAGCAGGGTGAATGGAAGGGGAGAGAGATATCTGTCAGGGTCCTAATTGCAGCCCCTCTTGTAACACAAAAGGCAGTATTTGAAAAAGGAACAGCTTTTATGGAAGAAGAAGATACATGTAATAGAAGTGACTTTTTTTGTCATGAATGAAAGAAAGTATAAACATATCCCTTTTATAACCATATGAATCCACTCCACTCCATTTACCAATAAAGCTAATTAATTGGAAAGCCCTTTCCCGCACAGCGTTCTCCCGCCCTTTTCTGCGCAGTGTCCTCCCATCCGAAGCCAGGGCCTCTGAGGCTTCTTCTGCCCTGCTGCATTTCCACCAGCCAGCTCCAAGCCAAGCTGAGGCTTTTGTGTTTGTGCCTGTGCCTTTACCATCTGGGCAGCAGCTGAGGCAAGGAACTTGGACAGGGGGGCGGGGCCAAGGCCCCCTTCTGCCTCCACGCCGGGACACTGCCGCCGTTGCCACCGCCGCCAGGACTGCACCCCTTCGCCGGGCGGCCTCCTCCCGGGGTATCGGAGGTGCGCATCTGCGCACCGCCCCGGGAGTGCCGCCCATGGACTTGGGGAACCCCGTTGGGACCCCGTCGGGACCTGGACTCTCCTGGCTTTGGCGCTTGGCGGCCAGTGTGAGCGTGAGGGCCCTTTAAGGACCATCTGGGGGGAAGTTTGGGAGGTGCCCCGCCAGGTGAGAGCGGCGGGGTTAAAAGCCGGGGAACCGGACCCTCCCGACACGCCCCCTTCTGCCTCCACGCCGGGACACCGCCGCCGTTGCCACCGCCGCCAGGACTGCACCCCTTCGCCGGGCGGCCTCCTCCCGGGGTATCGGAGGTGCGCATCTGCGCACCGCCCCGGGAGTGCCGCCCACGGACTTGGGGAACCCCGTTGGGACCCCGTTGGGACCTGGACTCTCCTGGCTTTGGTGCTCGGCGGCCAGTGTGAGCGTGAGGGCCCTTTAAGGACCATCTGGGGGGAAGTTTGGGAGGTGCCCCGCCAGGTGAGAGCGGCGGGGTTAAAAGCCGGGGAACCGGACCCTCCCGACACGCCCCCTTCTGCCTCCACGCCGGGACACCGCCGCCGTTGCCACCGCCGCCAGGACTGCACCCCTTCGCCGGGCGGCCTCCTCCCGGGGTATCGGAGGTGCGCATCTGCGCACCGCCCCGGGAGTACCGCCCACGCAGTTTCCATCGGGCGTGGGAGGCTTGGGTTAGCCTGGGAGCATGAGGATGCCTGTAGTAGCTGCCCTCTGCTCCCTTAGCCGCCATAGAGGGTTGGGGGGAGGTTAGGGATACGGGGGGTGCCTGGGCCGGGGATGACATCTTGGAGGGCGGAGCTCCTATTGAGGTTGTGTGGGGCAGGGGGAGGTATGGCGGTGGGAGAAGGGGCTTGCGTTCCAGGGGAAGGCGTGATCGATGCGTTATATCTATCTCACCTTCCTGCCCCCCTCCCAACCTGACGGACCTGAGGGTCACTCCAACCGTGCCACAAACCCTGTCACTGCTCCTGTGCAATGCCAGGTCGATTAATAACAAGACCCACATCCTCCAGGATCTCCTGGAGGACTTGAAGTGTGACCTGGCTTGCATTACCGAGACCTGGCTGGGGCCTGAAGGGGATGCTGTGTGGGCTCAGGCCCTGCCTGCCGGGTACTCGGTGAAGGACCAGCGCAGGTTAGGTGGGCGGGGGGGGTGTGGCCTTGGTACATAGGAACACCGTATCCCTCACCAGGAACCACATCCGACAGACTACCTATATCGAGTGTATTTACCTGACCCTAAAGGCCAGGGACAGTCTAGGGATTCTGTTAGTGTATCGGCCACCCCGTGCATTAGCGGACTCCCTTAATGAGCTGACACAGCTGGTCGCTGAGCTGATCTTGGAGACGCCCAGGCTTCTTGTCCTGGGTGACTTCAACATCTCCCTCACGGCCAGCTATGTTCCATCCGGTGCGGCTCGGGAATTCATGGATACCATGACGGCCATGGGCCTGTCCCAGCTGATACAGGGTCCCACGCATTGCGCGGGTAATACTCTCGATTTGGTCTTCTGCTCGGATGCGGAAAATCCGTGGGTGGAAATAGCTAATATTTCCCCCCTGTCATGGACGGATCATTTCCTGGTAGAGGCGAAAATCAAGGCTTCTACCCAGATCCCCCCCGGGGGTGGTGGACCTGTTAGGATGGTCCACCCTCGAAGGCTGATGGAACCTGAGAGGTTCCAAGAAGCCCTAGAGGGGCTCACGGTTGGAGATGATGGCGACTCTGTTGATGCCCTCACCGGTATCTGGAATACCGGTCTTTCCGGGGCTATACACAGGATCGCTCCCAAGCGCCCTCTCAGGCCCGCTTCCAAACGTAAGCCCTGGTACACGGAAGATCTCCGGGCGAGGAAGCGGGTTCTGCGACGGATAGAGTACCGTTGGCGGAAACACCTTTGCTTACACGACAAGGCTCTCCTAGACCAACTGTTAGAGGACTACGGAGAGGCAATACGAGCAACAAAGAATTCGTTCTATGGTGCTCGTATTGCGTCCGCAGAGTCGCGTCCGGCAGAGTTGTTCAGGGTGGTTAGGGAGCTAACTCAGCTCCCTCCCGCTCTGAACCAGATCCTTGATCCTTCTAAGGCCTGCTGTGACTTGTTTAACGACTTTTTTGCGGATAAAACCTCTCGCATAAGCGAAGGTCTGAATGCTGACATTACTGCAGAACCTAGGGTAGAAGTGTCCAGAGCCTCCGTGGACTATGTTAAACTGGATCAGTTTGAGTTGGTGAGTACCGAGGATGTGGACAAGATCCTCGGAAGTGTTCGGAAAACGACCTGCTCTCTTGATCCCTGTCCCTCGTGGTTAGCGGCCCAGGGGGGACCGGCGGTAACGTCATTGTTACGCCGGATAATTAATACATCTTTGAGGGATGGGCAATTTCCATCGGATCTCAAATTGGCCATTGTAAAACCGATCCTAAAAAAGCCCTCCCTCGACCCCCTGGTTCATAATAATTATCGGCCAGTCTCGCTGCTACCATTTTTGGGAAAGGTGATCGAGAGAGCGGTTGCGATCCAGCTTCAGGCGGTCTTGGATGAAACGGATTATCTGGACCCATTTCAAACTGGCTTCCGGGCGGGTTACGGGGTTGAGACGGCCATGGTCGCCTTGGTCGATGATCTCCGTCTGAGCGTCGACAGGGGAAGCGTGTCCCTGCTGGTGCTCTTGGACATCTCAGCGGCTTTCGATACCATAGACCATGGTATCCTTCTGGGACGCCTGGCAGAGGTGGGAATTGGGGGCACTGCGCTCCAGTGGTTCCGTTCCTACCTCTCCGGGAGGTCCCAGATGGTGCAGCTGGGAGACGTGTGCTCCGACGAGAGGCCCCTTAAAACTGGGGTCCCTCAAGGAGCCATTCTGTCTCCCATGCTATTTAACATTTACATGAAACCGCTGGGAGAGATCATCCGGAGACATGGGGCGCGGGGTTATCAGTACGCTGATGACACCCAAATCATTTTCTCTATGTCTCCGACTGATGCAGTGACTGGGGATGGCGTCTCTCCTCTCGTGGCCTGTCTGGAGTCAGTAATGGGCTGGATGAGGGAAAACTGACTCAAATTGAATCCAGAGAAAACGGAGGTACTAGTGATAGGTTCTCCTGGTCCAGGAATGGCGGTGGTTCCACCTGTCCTGAACGGGGTCACGCTCCCTGTGAAGGACTCCGTGCGCAGTCTGGGGGTGCTTCTTGACTCGTCGCTTCACCTGACTGCTCAGGTGAATGCGACGGTCAGGAGCACCTGTTATCAGCTTCGGCTGATCCGCCAGCTGCGCCCATATCTGGCCCAGAGGGACCTAGAGACTGTTGTACATGCTCTGGTAACTTCGAGATTGGATTTCTGCAATGTACTCTACATGGGGCAACCCTTATACCAAACTCGGAAGCTTCAAATGGTGCAGAATATGGCGGCCCGGCTGGTCACTGGTGCTCCCAGGACCAGCCATATAACACCTGTTCTTAGGGACCTCCATTGGCTGCCCATTCGCTTCCGAGCCCAATATAAGGCGTTGGTTATTACCTATAAAGCCCTAAATGGCTTGGGCCCAGGATACCTAAGGGACCGTCTCTCCCCATACATTCCGCCTCGCACCCTCAGAACGTCTGGGCAGCAATTACTGAAGGTGCCTGGGGCCAGATTAGTCTCCACCTCACGGAGGACATTTTCCACAGCTGCCCCAGCCCTTTGGAATAAGCTGCCCACTGAGCTCCGCTCATCTACCACCCTGGCCCAATTTAGGAAGGATCTCAAAACCTTCCTATTCCAGCAGGCATTCCCCGAATAAATATCCTGTGGGCCTCCCTCCTCTTCCGTGGCCATGAGGTTGGGCTATAGGGGCTTTTTATTTGTTATTGTATTTTATGGATTTTTTAATCTGTCTTGCATTGTATGTATTTTAATCTTGTTGTAAGCCGCCCTGATCCCTGGAAGGGCGGGATAAAAATAAAAATTTTATTTTTATTATTATTATCCGGGATTCTGGCAGCTTTTCTAGAAACCATTAAGCTCTCATGTGCCTTTTCTCAACCACTGCACCTCTGGCCTTGGACCACAGAATTCAGCCACACAACATTTTCGTTAACATTATGACTTAACAATATATATATATATATCTCCCATCAATCCCAATCTAGTATGATACCATGTGAAAAGATAATAAGCGTAAACCCATAACAACATAATGCAATATAAAAATACCAATAACGCTCTATGTTCCCCCTCCTTTTTACAGAGACCAGTCTTTTAAACTCAAGCCTCTGTTAGAAGGGTGATTCCCACACATTCCAATCCTAGCAAAGAAGCACATTCTTTAGCCATGATCTCTCTCCCTCTTTCTAGTATCTTCTATTAAAGCACATATTAAAACATATTATTTTAACCCACCATAAATCCCATCTATCTTAACTCTAATCTAAACCTAAACCTATAACCCTTCTGGCATGAATCCCTAAATGAATAAATTCATGAATAAAGGGATTCATGACATATTGTGACTTCAGGCTGGTGCTCCTTGCCTGCAGCAATGAGATGGAACCATTGTGAATTTAGGCTAATGCTGCTTACCTGAAGGATTGAGATGTGACCATTGGAACCTGAGGCTGATGTTGCTTGCCTGAAACATTGAGACTGCCCCATTGTGATCTCAGGCCAATGCTCCTTGCCTGAAGGATTCAGACTGGACCAATTTGAACTCAGGCTCATGCTCCTTGCCTGAAGGATTGAAACTGGCCCATTGTGATCTCAGCCTGAGTTTCCTTGCCTGAACAATTGAGATGGGAGAATTGCCACTTCAAACTGGTGGTGTGTCCCTGAAGGATTGAGAAAGGTCCATTGCATGTCAGAACAAGTGTATAAGAGTTCTTTCATAAAGAGTAAAAATATTAGGGTTTGCTTATTAAAGTAGGAGTTATGGTTGGAGTTCATTGTAGGTACTGTGGAGTGATGGGTTATAGAAAGCACGTAATGGAAAGTGATAGAAGAACAGATGGAGTGGCTTTTAGATGAAGGAGGGCATTTGGAGAGAGGGATGGGGTTGCAGCTGTAGATGGTTATCAAGGAGGAGTGAAGCTGGCTTGAGAACACCGCTCTTCAAGGTGAGTCTATCTGGGAGAAGGGAAGGGAAGTATACACAACCTTGGTATCTATGCAACCTCCGCTTGTGTTGCTTTAGCTTGGGAATTGGGGGCTGGCTTAGGGAGGGGTTGAGTGGGTTAAGAAGGGAGCAAGTTCCTTTGGACTTCAGACTTTGCAAAAAGGTGTTAATGGATGTTTCTGCCTGGATTCATCAATAAAGCTTCTTTTGTTTCAAATGAGCTTGATTTTTTGAGCACAGGACTGACTCCAGATCTCACCGTTTGCAAAGTCTCAGAGTCTTAACTCCAATGGAGACCCAGGAGCAAGAAGAGTTCTTGGGGAACCTGGTGGTTCTGAAGATCCCGGTGGTGGAGGAGCAGGTGCCTTTTTCAGAGGAACAAGGGGCCAAGCCCAAGACTGGGAAACCTCCTGAAGCTCACACCTCCCAGGCCACCACTGGAGGATTTGGGTTTCCGGCCCCAGACTGGGGAAAGGAAGGCCGTCGGGGGGCAGAGTGACATCCTGGGACCTGGCAGTGGGGGAGTTGCTTGATAGCCGCCCCAGGACAGAAGAACCTGAGGAAGACGTTTATCGAATGGAGGAAGACATAAAGGAGTTAAAAGACCTTATGAAGTGGATGGTGCCCAAGTTAAAGATGTGGAGGAAGAAGATGTCAGAGGCGAAGCGAGGGCAGCTGATGCTTCTTGCCTGAAGCATTGAGACTGCCCCATTGTGATTTCCAAATCCTTCACCATTTTAGTTGCCCTCCTTTGGACACGCTCCAGTTTCTCAATGTCCTTTTTGAATTGTGGTGCCCAGAACTGGACACAATATTCCAGGTGGGGCCTGACCAAAGCAGAATAGAGTGGCACTATTACTTCACTTGATTAGACATTTTACTTTTATAGATGGAGCCTAAAATTGCATTGGCCTTTTTAGCTGCCGCATCGCACTGTTCACTCATGTTCAACTTATCATCTACTTGGACTCCCAGATCCCTTTCACACGTAGTTTCATTCAGCCATGTGTCCCCCATCCTATATCTGTGCATTTCAGTTTTCTGCCGTTAATGCAGTACCTTACATTTCTCCGTGTCGAATTTCATTTTCTTAGCTTTGGACCAGCTTTCTAGTCTATTCAGGTCCTTTTGAATTTTGATCCTGTCCTCTGGGGTATTAGCTATTCCTCCTAAGTTGGTGTCATTTTCTAATATAATAAGGATGCCCCCATTTCTTTCATCCAAGTCATTGATAAAGATGTTGAATAGCACTGGGCCCTGGACAGAACCCCACTGGACATCCCACTGGTCACTTCTCTCCAGGATGAAAAGGAGTAATTGTTGAGCACCCTTTGGGTTCGGCCGGTCAACCAATTACAAATCCATGTAACAGTTACCTTGTCTAGCTTGTTCCATGTTTTTATTTTATATACTGTTTAATTTGGTTAACTGCTATTAGTGAATTGCCAAGAGTGGCCACCAGATGGCGCTCCAGAATAGAAGTTGGTGAGAAGCCCAAGGAGGCTGCAATGCCCTGAGTAGCCACAGGAGGGCGGCGTTATATTAGGAATGTTCTTTATTGATAAATAAAGTCTATGGGGACTAATGTGATTTTCCATTGGCTCCCCATTCCTGAGGGGCATGGCCTCCTTCGCTCTGCCTGGACCTTCCTCCACTCCCATTGGCTGCCTATTCCCCCCCCTCCCTTCGGTTGCCCTGAAAGCTAAAGGACCACCGGAAGGAAATGGGGGGAATTGCAGTGCTGAAATTTGCAACCAGGGGGGGGGGGG